>CAXIUB010000125.1:0-153042 GCA_964034835.1 Muscina levida | reverse complement strand
TTCAAAAATTCAAAATTTCAAATTTTCACTTATTCATATTTTGAAAGTTTCAAATATTTATATACTCGTATTTTCAACATTTAAAATTTTCACATACTCGTATTTTCAAAATTTCAAATTTTCACATACTGATATTTTCAAAAATTCAAAATTTCAAATTTTCACATACTCATATTTTCAAAAATTCAATATTTCACATACTGATATTTTCAAAAATTCAAAATTGCAAATTTTCACATATTCATATTTACAAAATTTTTAAATTTTCACATACATATTTTCAAAAATTCAAAATTTCAAATTTTCACATACTCATATATTCAAAAATTCAAAATTTCAAATTTTCACATACTCATATTTTCAAAAATTCAAAATTTTCAAAAATTCAAATTTTCACATACTCGTAGTTTCAAATTTCAAATTTTCACATACTGAGATTTTCAAAAATTCAAAAGTTCAAATTTTCACATACTGATATTTTCAAAAATTCAAATTTTCACAAACTCAAATTTTCAAAAATTCAAATTTTCAAAATTTCACATACTCGTATTTTCAAAATTTAAAGTTTTCACATACTGATATTTTCAAAAATTTCAAATTTTCACATATTCATATATTCAAATTTACACATATTCATATATTCAAATTTTCACATACTCGTAGTGTCAAAATTTAAAATTTTCACATACTGATATTTTCAAAAATTTAAAATTTCAAATTTTCACATACTCATATTTTCAAAAATTCAAATTTTCACATACTCGTATTTTCAAAATTTAAAATTTTTACATACTGATATTTTCAAAAATTTAAAATTTTCACATATTCATATATTCAAAAATTCAAATTTTCACATACTCGTAGTTTCAAAATTTCAAATTTTCACATACTGATATTTTCAAAAATTCAAAATTTCAAATATTCATATACTCATATTTTCAAAAATTCAAAATTTCAAATTTTCACATTCATATTTTCAGTTTCAAAAATTTACATAATCGTATTTTCAAAATTTCAAATTTTCACATACTGATATTTTCAAAAATTCCAAATTTCAAATTTTCAAACTCATATTTTCAAAAATTCAAATTTTCACATACTCATATTTTCAAAAATTCAAAATTTCAAATTTTCACATTTTCATATTTTCAGTTTCAAATTTTTACATACTCGTATTTTCAAAATTTCAAATTTTCACATACTCGTATTTTCAAAAATTCAAATTTTCACATACTGATATTTTCAAAAATTCAAAATTTCAAATTTTCTCATACTCATATTTTCAAAAATTCAAAATTTCAAATTTTCACATACATATTTTCAAAAATTCAAAATTTCAAATTTTCACATATTCATATTTTCAAAGTTTCAAATTTTTACATTTTCGTATTTTCAAAATTTAAAATTTTCACATACTCATATTTTCAAAAATTCAAAATTTCAAATTCACATACTCATATTTTTAAAAATTCAAATTTGCACATACTTGTATTTTCAAAATTTCAAATTTCTACATACTGATATTTTCAAAAATTTAAAATTTTCACATATTCATATATTCAAAAATTCAAATTTTCACATAATCGTAGTTTCAAAATTTCAACTTTTCACATACTGATATTTTCAAAAATTCAAAATTTCAAATTTTCACATACTCATATTTTCAAAAATTCAAATTTTCACAGACTCATATTTTCAAAAATTCAAAATTTAAAATTTTCACATATTCATATTTTCAAAGTTTCAAATTTTTACATACTCGTATTTTCAAAATTTAAAATTTTCACATACTCATATTTTCAAAAATTCAAAATTTCAAATTCACATACTCATATTTTCAAAAATTCAAATGTTCACATACTCGTATTTTCAAAATTTCAAATTTCTACATACTGATATTTTCAAAAATTTAAAATTTTCACATATTCATATATTCAAAAATTCAAATTTTCACATAATCGTAGTTTCAAAATTTCAACTTTTCACATATTGATATTTTCAAAAATTCAAAATTTTAAATTTTCACATATTCATATTTTCAAAAATTCAAAATTTCAAATTTTCACATATTCATAAATTAAAATTTTTCCATTCTCGTATTTTCAAAAATTCAAAATTTTAAATTTTCACATACTCATATTTTCAAAAATTTCAAATTTTCACATACTCATATTTTCAAAATTTCAAATTTTCACGTACTGATATTATCAAAAATTTACAATTTCAAATTTTCACATATTCATATATTAAAAAATTTTCAGATACTCGTATTTTCAAAATTTCAAATTTTCACATACTCATATTTTCAAAAATTCAAAATTTCAAATTTTCACATATTCATATTTTCAAAGTTTCAAATATTTACATACTCGTATTTTCATAATTTCAAATTTTCACATACTGATATTTTCAAAGTTTCAAATTTTCACATACTCATATTTTCAAAAATTCAAAATTTCAAATTTTCACATATTCATATTTTCAAAGTTTCAAATTTTCACTTATTCATATTTTGAAAGTTTCAAATATTTATATACTCGTATTTTCAACATTTAAAATTTTCACATACTCGTATTTTCAAATTTTCAAAATTTCAAATTTTCACATACTGATATTTTCAAAAATTCAAAATTTCAAATTTTCACATACTCATATTTTCAAAAATTCAATATTTCACATACTGATATTTTCAAAAATTCAAAATTTCAAATTTTCACATATTCATATTTACAAAATTTTTAAATTTTCACATACATATTTTCAAAAATTCAAAATTTCAAATTTTCACATACTCATATATTCAAAAATTCAAATTTTCACATACTCATATTTTCAAAAATTCAAATTTTCACATACTCGTAGTTTCAAATTTCAAATTTTCACATACTGATATTTTCAAAAATTCAAAAGTTCAAATTTTCACATACTGATATTTTCAAAAATTCAAATTTTCACAAACTCAAATTTTCAAAAATTCATATTTTCAAAATTTCACATACTCGTATTTTCAAAATTTAAAGTTTTCACATACTGATATTTTCAAAAATTTCAAATTTTCACATTCATATATTCAAATTTACACATATTCATATATTCAAATTTTCACATACTCGTAGTTTCAAAATTTAAAATTTTCACATACTGATATTTTCAAAAATTTAAAATTTCAAATTTTCACATACTCATATTTTCAAAAATTCAAATTTTCACATACTCATATTTTCAAACTTTAAAATTTTTACATACTGATATTTTCAAAAATTTAAAATTTTCACATATTCATATATTCAAAAATTCAAATTTTCACATACTCGTAGTTTCAAAATTTCAAATTTTCACATACTGATATTTTCAAAAATTCAAAATTTCAAATATTCACATACTCATATTTTCAAAAATTCAAAATTTCAAATTTTCACATTCATATTTTCAGTTTCAAATATTTACATAATCGTATTTTCAAAATTTCAAATTTTCACATACCGATATTTTCAAAAATTCCAAATTTTCAAACTCATATTTTCAAAAATTCAAATTTTCACATACTCATATTTTCAAAAATTCAAAATTTCAAATTTTCATATTTTCAGTTTCAAATTTTTACATACTCGTATTTTCAAAATTTCAAATTTTCACATACTCGTATTTTCAAAAATTCAAATTTTCACATACTGATATTTTCAAAAATTCAAAATTTCAAATTTTCTCATACTCATATTTTCAAAAATTCAAAATTTCAAATTTTCACATACATATTTTCGAAAATTCAAAATTTCAAATTTTCACATATTCATATTTTCAAAGTTTCAAATTTTTACATTTTCGTATTTTCAAAATTTAAAATTTTCACATACTCATATTTTCAAAAATTCAAAATTTCAAATTCACATACTC
Organism: Muscina levida; assembly: GCA_964034835.1. Classification (NCBI taxonomy): domain Eukaryota; kingdom Metazoa; phylum Arthropoda; class Insecta; order Diptera; family Muscidae; genus Muscina; species Muscina levida. Next base: position 149,148 of record CAXIUB010000125.1, on the reverse strand, counting down.
ATATTTTCAAAAATTCAAATTTTCACATACTTGTATTTTCAAAATTTCAAATTTCTACATACTGATATTTTCAAAAATTTAAAATTTTCACATATTCATATATTCAAAAATTCAAATTTTCACATAATCGTAGTTTCAAAATTTCAACTTTTCACTTACTGATATTTTCAAAAATTCAAATTTTCAAATTTTCACATACTCATATTTTCAAAAATTCAAATTTTCACATACTCATATTTTCAAAAATTCAAAATTTAAAATTTTCACATATTCATATTTTCAAAGTTTCAAATTTTTACATACTCGTATTTTCAAAATTTAAAATTTTCACATACTCATATTTTCAAAAATTCAAAATTTCAAATTCACATACTCATATTTTCAAAAATTCAAATTTTCACATACTCGTATTTTCAAAATTTCAAATTTCTACATACTGATATTTTCAAAAATTTAAAATTTTCACATATTCATATATTCATAAATTCAAATTTTCACATAATCGTAGTTTCAAAATTTCAACTTTTCACATATTGATATTTTCAAAAATACAAAATTTTAAATTTTCACATATTCATATTTTCAAAAATTCAAAATTTCAAATTATCACATATTCATATATTCATAAATTCAAATTTTTCCATTCTCGTATTTTCAAAAATTCAAAATTTTAAATTTTCACATACTCATTTTTCAAAAATTTCAAATTTTCACATACTCATATTTTCAAAATTTCAAATTTTCACGTACTGATATTATCAAAAATTTACAATTTCAAATTTTCACATATTCATATATTAAAAAATTTTCAGATACTCGTATTTTCAAAATTTCAAATTTTCACATACTCATATTTTCAAAAATTCAAAATTTCAAATTTTCACATATTCATATTTTCAAAGTTTCAAATATTTACATACTCGTATTTTCATAATTTCAAATTTTCACATACTGATATTTTCAAAGTTTCAAATTTTCACATACTCATATATTCAAAAATTCAAAATTTCAAATTTTCACATACTCATATTTTCAAAAATTCAAAATTTTCAAAAATTCAAATTTTCACATTCTCGTAGTTTCAAATTTTCACATACTGATATTTTCAAAAATTCAAAAGTTCAAATTTTCACATACTGATATTTTCAAAAATTCAAATTTTCACAAACTCAAATTTTCAAAAATTCAAATTTTCAAAATTTCACATACTCGTATTTTCAAAATTTAAAGTTTTCACATACTGATATTTTCAAAAATTTCAAATTTTCACATATTCATATATTCATATTTACACATATTCATATATTCAAATTTTCACATACTCGTAGTTTTAAAATTTTCACATACTGATATTTTCAAAAATTTAAAATTTCAAATTTTCACATACTCATATTTTCAAAAATTCAAATTTTCACATACTCGTATTTTCAAAATTTAAAATTTTTACATACTGATATTTTCAAAAATTTAAAATTTTCACATATTCATATCTTCAAAAATTCAAATTTTCACATACTCGTAGTTTCAAAATTTCAAATTTTCACATACTGATATTTTCAAAAATTCAAAATTTCAAATATTCACATACTCATATTTTCAAAAATTCAAAATTTCAAATTTTCACATTCATATTTTCAGTTTCAAATATTTACATAATCGTATTTTCAAAATTTCAAATTTTCACATACTGATATTTTCAAAAATTCCAAATTTCAAATTTTCACACTCATATTTTCAAAAATTCAAATTTTCACATACTCATATTTTCAAAAATTCAAAATTTCAAATTTTCACATTTTCATATTTTCAGTTTCAAATTTTTACATACTCGTATTTTCAAAATTTCAAATTTTCACATACTCGTATTTTCAAAAATTCAAATTTTCACATACTGATATTTTCAAAAATTCAAAATTTCAAATTTTCTCATACTCATATTTTCAAAAATTCAAAATTTCAAATTTTCACATACATATTTTCAAAAATTCAAAATTTCAAATTTTCACATATTCATATTTTCAAAGTTTCAAATTTTTACATTTTCGTATTTTCAAAATTTAAAATTTTCGCATACTCATATTTTCAAAAATTCAAAATTTCAAATTCACATACTCATATTTTCAAAAATTCAAATTTTCAAATACTCGTATTTTCAAAATTTCAAATTTCTACATACTGATATTTTCAAAAATTTAAAATTTTCACATATTCATATATTCAAAAATTCAAATTTTCACATAATCGTAGTTTCAAAATTTCAACTTTTCACATACTGATATTTTCAAAAATTCAAAATTTCAAATTTTCACATACTCATATTTTCAAAAATTCAAATTTTCACATACTCATATTTTCAAAAATTAAAAATTTCAAATTTTCACATATTCATATATTCAAAAATTCAAATGTTTACATTCTCGTATTTTCAAAATTTAAAATTTTCACATATTCATATGTTCAAAAGTTCAAAATTTCAAATGTCAAAATACTCGTATTTTCAAAATTTCAAATTTTCACATACTCATATTTTCAAAAATTCAAAATTTATAATTTTCACATACTGATATTTTCAAAAATTCAAATTTTCACAAACTCAAATTTTCAAAAATTCAAAATTTCAAATTTGCACATATTCATATTTTGAAATTTTCAAATATTTATATACTCGTATTTTCAACATTTAAAATTTACACATACTCGTATTTTCAAAAATTCAAAATTTCAAATTTTCACATACTCATATTTTCAAAAATTTAAAAATTCAAATTTTCACATACTCGTATTTTCAAAATTTAAAATTTTTACATACTGATATTTTCAAACATTTCAAATTTCAAATTTTCACATATTCATATATTCAAAAATTCAAATTTTCACATACTCGTAGATTCAAAATTTCAAATTTTCACATACTCGTATTTTCAAAAATTCAAATTTTCACATACTGATATTTTCAAAAATACAAAATTTCAAATTTTCACATACTCATATTTTCAAAAATTCAAAATTTCAAATTGTCACATACTCATATTTTCAAAAATTCAAAATTTCAAATTTTCACATATTCGTATTTTCAAAATTTCAAATTTTCACATACTGATATTTTCAAAAATTCAAATTTTCACATACTGATATTTTCAAAAATTCAAAATTTCAAATTTTCTCATACTGCTATTTTCAAAAATTCAAAATTTCAAATTTTCACATACTCATATTTTCAAAAATTCAAAATTTTAAATTTTCTCATACTCATATTTTCAAAAATTCAAAATTTCAAATTTTCACATACATATTTTCAAAAATACAAAATTTCAAATTTTCACATATTCATATTTTCAAAGTTTCAAATTTTTACATACTGGTATTTTCAAAATTTAAAATTTTCACATACTCATATTTTCAAAAATTCAAAATTTCAAATTCACATACTCATATTTTCAAAAATTCAAATTTTCACATACTCGTATTTTCAAAATTTCAAATTTCTACATACTGATATTTTCAAAAATTTAAAATTTTCACATATTCAAAAATTCATATTTTCACATAATCGTAGTTTCAAAATTTCAACTTTTCACATATTGATATTTTCAAAAATTCAAAATTTTCACATACTCATATTTTCAAAAATTCAAAATTTCAAATTTTCACATATTCATATATTCAAAAATTTTCACACTCGTATTTTCAAAATTTCAAATTTCTACATACTGATATTTTCAAAAATTTAAAATTTTCACATATTCAAAAATTCAAATTTTCACATAATCGTAGTTTCAAAATTTCAACTTTTCACATATTGATATTTTCAAAAATTCAAAATTTTCACATACTCATATTTTCAAAAATTCACAATTTCAAATTTTCACATATTCATATATTCAAAAATTTTCACACTCGTATTTTCAAAATTTCAAATTTTTACATACTGATATTTTCAAAAATTTAAAATTTTCACATATTCATATATTCAAAAATTCAAATTTTCACATACTCGTAGTTTCAAAATTTCAAATTTTCACATACTGATATTTTCAAAAATTTAAAATTTTTACATACTCATATTTTCAAAAATTCAAAATTTCAAATTCACATACTCATATTTTCAAAAATTCAAATTTTCACATACTGATATTTTCAAAAATTCAAAATTTAAAATTTTCTCATACTGATATTTTCAAAAATTCAAAATTTAAAATTTTCACATACTCATATTTTCAAAAATTCAAAATTTTAAATTTTCACATACTCATATTTTCAAAAATTCAAAATTTCAAATTTTCACATATTCATTTTTTCAAATGTTTTCAATTTTTACATACTCGTATTTTCAAAATTTCAAATTTTCACATACTCATATTTTCAAAAATTCTAAATTTCAAATTTTCACATACTCATATTTTCAAAATTTCAAATTTTTACATTCTCGTATTTTCAAAATTTAAAATTTTCATATATTCATATGTTCAAAAGTTCAAATGTAAAAATACTCGTATTTTCAAAATTTCAAATTTTCACATATTCATATTTACAAAATTTTTAAATTTTCACATACATATTTTCAAAAATTCAAAATTTCAAATTCACATACTCATATTTTCAAAAATTCAAATTTTCACATACTCGTATTTTCAAAATTTCAAATTTCTACATACTGATATTTTCAAAAATTTAAAATTTTCACATATTCATATATTCAAAAATTCAAATTTTCACATAATCGTAGTTTCAAAATTTCAACTTTTCACATATTGATATTTTCAAAAATTCAAAATTTTAAATTTTCACATACTCATATTTTCAAAAATTCAAAATTTCAAATTTTCACATATTCATATATTCATATGTTCAAAAGTTCAAAATTTCAAATGTCAAAATACTCGTATTTTCAAAATTTCAAATTTTCACATACTCATATTTTCAAAAATTCAAAATTTATAATTTTCACATACTGATATTTTCAAAAATTCAAATTTTCACAAACTCAAATTTTCAAAAATTCAAAATTTCAAATTTGCACATATTCATATTTTGAAAGTTTCAAATATTTATATACTCGTATTTTCAACATTTAAAATTTACACATACTCGTATTTTCAAAAATTCAAAATTTCAAAATTTCACATACTCATATTTTCAAAAATTTAAAAATTCAAATTTTCACATACTCGTATTTTCAAAATTTAAAATTTTTACATACTGATATTTTCAAACATTTCAAATTTCAAATTTTCACATATTCATATATTCAAAAATTCAAATTTTCACATACTCGTAGTTTCAAAATTTCAAATTTTCACATACTGATATTTTCAAAAATACAAAATTTCAAATTTTCACATACTCATATTTTCAAAAATTCAAAATTTCAAATTGTCACATACTCATATTTTCAAAAATTCAAAATTTCAAATTTTCACATATTCGTATTTTCAAAATTTCAAATTTTCACATACTGATATTTTCAAAAATTCAAATTTTCACATACTGATATTTTCAAAAATTCAAAATTTCAAATTTTCTCATACTGCTATTTTCAAAAATTCAAAATTTCAAATTTTCACATACTCATATTTTCAAAAATTCAAAATTTTAAATTTTCTCATACTCATATTTTCAAAAATTCAAAATTTCAAATTTTCACATACATATTTTCAAAAATACAAAATTTCAAATTTTCACATATTCATATTTTCAAAGTTTCAAATTTTTACATACTGGTATTTTCAAAATTTAAAATTTTCACATACTCATATTTTCAAAAATTCAAAATTTCAAATTCACATACTCATATTTTCAAAAATTCAAATTTTCACATACTCGTATTTTCAAAATTTCAAATTTCTACATACTGATATTTTCAAAAATTTAAAATTTTCACATATTCAAAAATTCATATTTTCACATAATCGTAGTTTCAAAATTTCAACTTTTCACATATTGATATTTTCAAAAATTCAAAATTTTCACATACTCATATTTTCAAAAATTCAAAATTTCAAATTTCTACATACTGATATTTTCAAAAATTTAAAATTTTCACATATTCAAAAATTCATATTTTCACATAATCGTAGTTTCAAAATTTCAACTTTTCACATATTGATATTTTCAAAAATTCAAAATTTTCACATACATATTTTCAAAAATACAAAATTTCAAATTTTCACATATTCATATTTTCAAAGTTTCAAATTTTTACATACTGGTATTTTCAAAATTTAAAATTTTCACATACTCATATTTTCAAAAATTCAAAATTTCAAATTTTCACATACTCATATTTTCAAAAATTCAAAATTTTAAATTTTCTCATACTCATATTTTCAAAAATTCAAAATTTAAAATTTTCACATACTCATATTTTCAAAAATTCAAAATTTTAAATTTTCACATACTCATATTTTCAAAAATTCAAAATTTCAAATTTTCACATATTCATTTTTTCAAATGTTTTCAATTTTTACATACTCGTATTTTCAAAATTTCAAATTTTCACATACTCATATTTTCAAAAATTCTAAATTTCAAATTTTCACATACTCATATTTTCAAAATTTCAAATTTTTACATTCTCGTATTTTCAAAATTTAAAATTTTCATATATTCATATGTTCAAAAGTTCAAATGTAAAAATACTCGTATTTTCAAAATTTCAAATTTTCACATATTCATATTTACAAAATTTTTAAATTTTCACATACATATTTTCAAAAATTCAAAATTTCAAATTCACATACTCATATTTTCAAAAATTCAAATTTTCACATACTCGTATTTTCAAAATTTCAAATTTCTACATACTGATATTTTCAAAAATTTAAAATTTTCACATATTCATATATTCAAAAATTCAAATTTTCACATAATCGTAGTTTCAAAATTTCAACTTTTCACATATTGATATTTTCAAAAATTCAAAATTTTAAATTTTCACATACTCATATTTTCAAAAATTCAAAATTTCAAATTTTCACATATTCATATATTCATATGTTCAAAAGTTCAAAATTTCAAATGTCAAAATACTCGTATTTTCAAAATTTCAAATTTTCACATACTCATATTTTCAAAAATTCAAAATTTATAATTTTCACATACTGATATTTTCAAAAATTCAAATTTTCACAAACTCAAATTTTCAAAAATTCAAAATTTCAAATTTGCACATATTCATATTTTGAAAGTTTCAAATATTTATATACTCGTATTTTCAACATTTAAAATTTACACATACTCGTATTTTCAAAAATTCAAAATTTCAAATTTTCACATACTCATATTTTCAAAAATTTAAAAATTCAAATTTTCACATACTCGTATTTTCAAAATTTAAAATTTTTACATACTGATATTTTCAAACATTTCAAATTTCAAATTTTCACATATTCATATATTCAAAAATTCAAATTTTCACATACTCGTAGTTTCAAAATTTCAAATTTTCACATACTGATATTTTCAAAAATACAAAATTTCAAATTTTCACATACTCATATTTTCAAAAATTCAAAATTTCAAATTGTCACATACTCATATTTTCAAAAATTCAAAATTTCAAATTTTCACATATTCGTATTTTCAAAATTTCAAATTTTCACATACTGATATTTTCAAAAATTCAAATTTTCACATACTGATATTTTCAAAAATTCAAAATTTCAAATTTTCTCATACTGCTATTTTCAAAAATTCAAAATTTCAAATTTTCACATACTCATATTTTCAAAAATTCAAAATTTTAAATTTTCTCATACTCATATTTTCAAAAATTCAAAATTTCAAATTTTCACATACATATTTTCAAAAATACAAAATTTCAAATTTTCACATATTCATATTTTCAAAGTTTCAAATTTTTACATACTGGTATTTTCAAAATTTAAAATTTTCACATACTCATATTTTCAAAAATTCAAAATTTCAAATTCACAAACTCATATTTTCAAAAATTCAAATTTTCACATACTCGTATTTTCAAAATTTCAAATTTCTACATACTGATATTTTCAAAAATTTAAAATTTTCACATATTCAAAAATTCATATTTTCACATAATCGTAGTTTCAAAATTTCAACTTTTCACATATTGATATTTTCAAAAATTCAAAATTTTCACATACTCATATTTTCAAAAATTCAAAATTTCAAATTTTCACATATTCATATATTCAAAAATTTTCACACTCGTATTTTCAAAATTTCAAATTTCTACATACTGATATTTTCAAAAATTTAAAATTTTCACATATTCAAAAATTCAAATTTTCACATAATCGTAGTTTCAAAATTTCAACTTTTCACATATTGATATTTTCAAAAATTCAAAATTTTCACATACTCATATTTTCAAAAATTCAAAATTTCAAATTTTCACATATTCATATATTCAAAAATTTTCACACTCGTATTTTCAAAATTTCAAATTTTTACATACTGATATTTTCAAAAATTTAAAATTTTCACATATTCATATATTCAAAAATTCAAATTTTCACATACTCGTAGTTTCAAAATTTCAAATTTTCACATACTGATATTTTCAAAAATTTAAAATTTTTACATACTCATATTTTCAAAAATTCAAAATTTCAAATTCACATACTCATATTTTCAAAAATTCAAATTTTCACATACTCGTATTTTCAAAATTTCAAATTTCTACATACTGATATTTTCAAAAATTTAAAATTTTCACATATTCAAAAATTCAAATTTTCACATAATCGTAGTTTCAAAATTTCAACTTTTCACATATTGATATTTTCATAAATTCAAATTTTTCCATTCTCGTATTTTCAAAAATTCAAAATTTTAAATTTTCACATACTCATATTTTCAAAAATTTCAAATTTTCACATACTCATATTTTCGAAATTTCAAATTTTCACATACTGATATTTTCAAAAATTTAAAATTTCAAATTTTCACATATTCATATATTCAAAAATGTTCACACTCGTATTTTCAAAATTTCAAATTTTCACATACTCATATTTTCAAAAATTCAAATTTTCACATACTGATATTTTCAAAAATTCAAAATTTAAAATTTTCTCATACTGATATTTTCAAAAATTCAAAATTTAAAATTTTCACATACTCATATTTTCAAAAATTCAAAATTTTAAATTTTCACATACTCATATTTTCAAAAATTCAAAATTTCAAATTTTCACATATTCATTTTTTCAAATGTTTTCAATTTTAACATACTCGTATTTTCAAAATTTCAAATTTTCACATACTCATATTTTCAAAAATTCTAAATTTCAAATTTTCACATACTCATATTTTCAAAATTTCAAATTTTTACATTCTCGTATTTTCAAAATTTAAAATTTTCATATATTCATATGTTCAAAAGTTCAAATGTAAAAATACTCGTATTTTCAAAATTTCAAATTTTCACATATTCATATTTACAAAATTTTTAAATTTTCACATACATATTTTCAAAAATTCAAATTTTCACATACTCATATTTTCAAAAATTCAAAATTTCAAATTTTCACATACTCATATTTTCAAAATTTTCACATATTCAAAAATTCAAATTTTTACATACTCGTAGTTTCAAATTTTCACATACTGATATTTTCAAAAATTCAAAAGTTCAAATTTTCACATACTTATATTTTCAAAAATTCAAATTTTCACAAACTCAAATTTTCAAAAATTCAAGTTTTCAAATTTTCACATACTCGTATTTTCAAAATTTAAAATTTTTACATACTGATGTTTTCAAAAATTTGAAATTTTCACATATTCATATATTCAAAAATTCAAATTTTCACAAACTCGTAGTTTCAAAATTTCAAATTTTCACATACTGATATTTTCAAAAATTCAAAATTTCAAATATTCACATACTCATATTTTCAAAAATTTCAAATTTTCACAGTCATATTTTCAAAGTTTCAAATTTTTACATACTCGTATTTTCAAAATTTCAAATTTTCACATACTCGTATTTTCAAAAATTCAAATTTTCACATACTGATATTTTCAAAAATTCAAAATTTCAAATTTTCTCTTACTCATATTTTCAAAAATTCAAAATTTCAAATTTTCACATACTCATATTTTCAAAAATTCAAAATTTAAAATTTTCACATATTCATATTTTCAAAGTTTCAAATTTTTACATACTCGTATTTTCAAAATTTAAAATTTTCACATACTCATATTTTCAAAAATTCAAAATTTCAAATTCACATACTCATATTTTCAAAAATTCAAATTTTCACATACTCGTATTTTCAAAATTTCAAATTTCTACATACTGATATTTTCAAAAATTTAAAATTTTCACATATTCATATATTCAAAAATTCAAATTTTCACATAATCGTAGTTTCAAAATTTCAACTTTTCACATATTGATATTTTCAAAAATTCAAAATTTTAAATTTTCACATACTCATATTTTCAAAAATTCAAAATTTCAAATTTTCACATATTCATATATTCATAAATTCAAATTTTTCCATTCTCGTATTTTCAAAAATTCAAAATTTTAAATTTTCACATACTCATATTTTCAAAAATTTCAAATTTTCACATACTCATATTTTCAAAATTTCAAATTTTCACGTACTGATATTATCAAAAATTTACAATTTTAAATTTTCACATATTCATATATTAAAAAATTTTCAGATACTCGTATTTTCAAAATTTCAAATTTTCACATACTCATATTTTCAAAAATTCAAAATTTCAAATTTTCACATATTCATATTTTCAAAGTTTCAAATATTTACATACTCGTATTTTCATAATTTCAAATTTTCACATACTGATATTTTCACAGTTTCAAATTTTCACATACTCATATATTCAAACATTCAAAATTTCAAATTTTCACATACTCATATTTTCAAAAATTCAAAATTTTCAAAAATTCAAATTTTCACATACTCGTAGTTTCAAATTTCAAATTTTCACATACTGATATTTTCAAAAATTCATAAGTTCAAATTTTCACATACTGATATTTTCAAAAATTCAAATTTTCACAAACTCAAATTTTCAAAAATTCAAATTTTCAAAATTTCACATACTCGTATTTTCAAAATTTAAAGTTTTCACATACTGATATTTTCAAAAATTTCAAATTTTCACATATTCATATATTCAAATTTACACATATTCATATATTCATATTTTCACATACTCGTAGTTTCAAAATTTAAAATTTTCACATACTGATATTTTCAAAAATTTAAAATTTCAAATTTTCACATACTCATATTTTCAAAAATTCAAATTTTCACATACTCGTATTTTCAAAATTTAAAATTTTTACATACTGATATTTTCAAAAATTTAAAATTTTCACATATTCATATATTCAAAAATTCAAATTTTCACATACTCGTAGTTTAAAATTTCAAATTTTCACATACTGATATTTTCAAAAATTCAAAATTTCAAATATTCACATACTCATATTTTCAAAAATTCAAAATTTCAAATTTTCACATTCATATTTTCAGTTTCAAATATTTACATAATCGTATTTTCAAAATTTCAAATTTTCACATACTGATATTTTCAAAAATTCCAAATTTCAAATTTTCACACTCATATTTTCAAAAATTCAAATTTTCACATACTCATATTTTCAAAAATTCAAATTTTCACATTTTCATATTTTCAGTTTCAAATTTTTACATACTCGTATTTTCAAAATTTCAAATTTTCACATACATGTATTTTCAAAAATTCAAATTTTCACATACTGATATTTTCAAAAATTCAAAATTTCAAATTTTCTCATACTCATATTTTCAAAAATTCAAAATTACAAATTTTCACATACATATTTTCAAAAATTCAAAATTTCAAATTTTCACATATTCATATTTTCAAAGTCTCAAATTTTTACATTTTCGTATTTTCAAAATTTAAAATTTTCACATACTCATATTTTCAAAAATTCAAAATTTCAAATTCACATACTCATATTTTCAAAAATTCAAATTTTCACATACTCGTGTTTTCAAAATTTCAAATTTCTACATACTGATATTTTCAAAAATTTAAAATTTTCACATATTCATATATTCAAAAATTCAAATTTTCACATAATCGTAGTTTCAAAATTTCAACTTTTCACATACTGATATTTTCAAAAATTCAAAATTTCAAATTTTCACATACTCATATTTTCAAAAATTCAAATTTTCACATACTCATATTTTCAAAAATTCAAAATTTAAAATTTTCACATATTCATATATTCAAAAATTCAAATGTTTACATTCTCGTATTTTCAAAATTTAAAATTTTCACATTTTCAAATTTTTACATTCTCATATTTTCAAAATTTCAAATTTTCACATACTCATATTTTCAAAAATTCAAAATTTATAATTTTCACATACTCATATTTTCAAATTTCAAAATTTTAAATTTTCACATACTGATATTTTCAAAAATTCAAATTTTCACAAACTCAAATTTTCAAAAATTCAAAATTTCAAATTTGCACATATTCATATTTTGAAAGTTTCAAATATTTATATACTCGTATTTTCAACATGTAAAATTTACACATACTCGTATTTTCAAAATTTCAAATTTTCACATACTGATATTTTCAAAAATTCAAAATTTCAAATTTTCACATACTCATATTTTCAAAAATTCAAATTTTCACATACTCATATTTTCAAAATTTTCCAATTTTCACATATTCATATTTTCAGTTTCAAATTTTTACATACTCGTATTTTCAAAATTTCAAATTTTCACTTACTCATATTTTCAAAAATTCAAAATTTCAAATTTTCACATATTCATATATTCAAAAATTTTCACACTCGTATTTTCAAAATTTCAAATTTCTACATACTGATATTTTCAAAAATTTAAAATTTTCACATATTCAAAAATTCAAATTTTCACATAATCGTAGTTTCAAAATTTCAACTTTTCACATATTGATATTTTCAAAAATTCAAAATTTTCACATACTCATATTTTCAAAAATTCAAAATTTCAAATTTTCACATATTTATATATTCAAAAATTTTCACACTCGTATTTTCAAAATTTCAAATTTTTACATACTGATATTTTCAAAAATTTAAAATTTTCACATATTCATATATTCAAAAATTCAAATTTTCACATACTCGTAGTTTCAAAATTTCAAATTTTCACATACTGATATTTTCAAAAATTTAAAATTTTTACATACTCATATTTTCAAAAATTCAAAATTTCAAATTCACATACTCATATTTTCAAAAATTCAAATTTTCACATACTGATATTTTCAAAAATTCAAAATTTAAAATTTTCTCATACTGATATTTTCAAAAATTCAAAATTTAAAATTTTCACATACTCATATTTTCAAAAATTCAAAATTTTAAATTTTCACGTACTCATATTTTCAAAAATTCAAAATTTCAAATTTTCACATATTCATTTTTTCAAATGTTTTCAATTTTTACATACTCGTATTTTCAAAATTTCAAATTTTCACATACTCATATTTTCAAAAATTCTAAATTTCAAATTTTCACATACTCATATTTTCAAAATTTCAAATTTTTACATTCTCGTATTTTCAAAATTTAAAATTTTCATATATTCATATGTTCAAAAGTTCAAATGTAAAAATACTCGTATTTTCAAAATTTCAAATTTTCACATATTCATATTTACAAAATTTTTAAATTTTCACATACATATTTTCAAAAATTCAAAATTTCAAATTCACATACTCATATTTTCAAAAATTCAAATTTTCACATACTCGTATTTTCAAAATTTCAAATTTCTACATACTGATATTTTCAAAAATTTAAAATTTTCACATATTCATATATTCAAAAATTCAAATTTTCACATAATCGTAGTTTCAAAATTTCAACTTTTCACATATTGATATTTTCAAAAATTCAAAATTTTAAATTTTCACATACTCATATTTTCAAAAATTCAAAATTTCAAATTTTCACATATTCATATATTCATATGTTCAAAAGTTCAAAATTTCAAATGTCAAAATACTCGTATTTTCAAAATTTCAAATTTTCACATACTCATATTTTCAAAAATTCAAAATTTATAATTTTCACATACTGATATTTTCAAAAATTCAAATTTTCACAAACTCAAATTTTCAAAAATTCAAAATTTCAAATTTGCACATATTCATATTTTGAAAGTTTCAAATATTTATATACTCGTATTTTCAACATTTAAAATTTACACATACTCGTATTTTCAAAATTCAAAATTTCAAATTTTCACATACTCATATTTTCAAAAATTTAAAAATTCAAATTTTCACATACTCGTATTTTCAAAATTTAAAATTTTTACATACTGATATTTTCAAACATTTCAAATTTCAAATTTTCACATATTCATATATTCAAAAATTCAAATTTTCACATACTCGTAGTTTCAAAATTTCAAATTTTCACATACTGATATTTTCAAAAATACAAAATTTCAAATTTTCACATACTCATATTTTCAAAAATTCAAAATTTCAAATTGTCACATACTCATATTTTCAAAAATTCAAAATTTCAAATTTTCACATATTCGTATTTTCAAAATTTCAAATTTTCACATACTGATATTTTCAAAAATTCAAATTTTCACATACTGATATTTTCAAAAATTCAAAATTTCAAATTTTCTCATACTGCTATTTTCAAAAATTCAAAATTTCAAATTTTCACATACTCATATTTTCAAAAATTCAAAATTTTAAATTTTCTCATACTCATATTTTCAAAAATTCAAAATTTCAAATTTTCACATACATATTTTCAAAAATACAAAATTTCAAATTTTCACATATTCATATTTTCAAAGTTTCAAATTTTTACATACTGGTATTTTCAAAATTTAAAATTTTCACATACTCATATTTTCAAAAATTCAAAATTTCAAATTCACATACTCATATTTTCAAAAATTCAAATTTTCACATACTCGTATTTTCAAAATTTCAAATTTCTACATACTGATATTTTCAAAAATTTAAAATTTTCACATATTCAAAAATTCATATTTTCACATAATCGTAGTTTCAAAATTTCAACTTTTCACATATTGATATTTTCAAAAATTCAAAATTTTCACATACTCATATTTTCAAAAATTCAAAATTTCAAATTTTCACATATTCATATATTCAAAAATTTTCACACTCGTATTTTCAAAATTTCAAATTTCTACATACTGATATTTTCAAAAATTTAAAATTTTCACATATTCAAAAATTCAAATTTTCACATAATCGTAGTTTCAAAATTTCAACTTTTCACATATTGATATTTTCAAAAATTCAAAATTTTCACATACTCATATTTTCAAAAATTCAAAATTTCAAATTTTCACATATTCATATATTCAAAAATTTTCACACTCGTATTTTCAAAATTTCAAATTTTTACATACTGATATTTTCAAAAATTTAAAATTTTCACATATTCATATATTCAAAAATTCAAATTTTCACATACTCGTAGTTTCAAAATTTCAAATTTTCACATACTGATATTTTCAAAAATTTAAAATTTTTACATACTCATATTTTCAAAAATTCAAAATTTCAAATTCACATACTCATATTTTCAAAAATTCAAATTTTCACATACTCGTATTTTCAAAATTTCAAATTTCTACATACTGATATTTTCAAAAATTTAAAATTTTCACATATTCAAAAATTCAAATTTTCACATAATCGTAGTTTCAAAATTTCAACTTTTCACATATTGATATTTTCATAAATTCAAATTTTTCCATTCTCGTATTTTCAAAAATTCAAAATTTTAAATTTTCACATACTCATATTTTCAAAAATTTCAAATTTTCACATACTCATATTTTCGAAATTTCAAATTTTCACATACTGATATTTTCAAAAATTTAAAATTTCAAATTTTCACATATTCATATATTCAAAAATGTTCACACTCGTATTTTCAAAATTTAAAATTTTCACATACTCATATTTTCAAAAATTCAAATTTTCACATACTGATATTTTCAAAAATTCAAAATTTAAAATTTTCTCATACTGATATTTTCAAAAATTCAAAATTTAAAATTTTCACATACTCATATTTTCAAAAATTCAAAATTTTAAATTTTCACATACTCATATTTTCAAAAATTCAAAATTTCAAATTTTCACATATTCATTTTTTCAAATGTTTTCAATTTTAACATACTCGTATTTTCAAAATTTCAAATTTTCACATACTCATATTTTCAAAAATTCTAAATTTCAAATTTTCACATACTCATATTTTCAAAATTTCAAATTTTTACATTCTCGTATTTTCAAAATTTAAAATTTTCATATATTCATATGTTCAAAAGTTCAAATGTAAAAATACTCGTATTTTCAAAATTTCAAATTTTCACATATTCATATTTACAAAATTTTTAAATTTTCACATACATATTTTCAAAAATTCAAATTTTCACATACTCATATTTTCAAAAATTCAAAATTTCAAATTTTCACATACTCATATTTTCAAAATTTTCACATATTCAAAAATTCAAATTTTTACATACTCGTAGTTTCAAATTTCAAATTTTCACATACTGATATTTTCAAAAATTCAAAAGTTCAAATTTTCACATACTTATATTTTCAAAAATTCAAATTTTCACAAACTCAAATTTTCAAAAATTCAAGTTTTCAAATTTTCACATACTCGTATTTTCAAAATTTAAAATTTTTACATACTGATGTTTTCAAAAATTTGAAATTTTCACATATTCATATATTCAAAAATTCAAATTTTCACAAACTCGTAGTTTCAAAATTTCAAATTTTCACATACTGATATTTTCAAAAATTCAAAATTTCAAATATTCACATACTCATATTTTCAAAAATTTCAAATTTTCACAGTCATATTTTCAAAGTTTCAAATTTTTACATACTCGTATTTTCAAAATTTCAAATTTTCACATACTCGTATTTTCAAAAATTCAAATTTTCACATACTGATATTTTCAAAAATTCAAAATTTCAAATTTTCTCTTACTCATATTTTCAAAAATTCAAAATTTCAAATTTTCACATACTCATATTTTCAAAAATTCAAATTTTCACATACTCGTATTTTCAAAATTTCAAATTTCTACATACTGATATTTTCAAAAATTTAAAATTTTCACATATTCATATATTCAAAAATTCAAATTTTCACATAATCGTAGTTTCAAAATTTCAACTTTTCACATATTGATATTTTCAAAAATTCAAAATTTTAAATTTTCACATACTCATATTTTCAAAAATTCAAAATTTCAAATTTTCACATATTCATATATTCATAAATTCAAATTTTTCCATTCTCGTATTTTCAAAAATTCAAAATTTTAAATTTTCACATACTCATATTTTCAAAAATTTCAAATTTTCACATACTCATATTTTCAAAATTTCAAATTTTCACGTACTGATATTATCAAAAATTTACAATTTCAAATTTTCACATATTCATATATTAAAAAATTTTCAGATACTCGTATTTTCAAAATTTCAAATTTTCACATACTCATATTTTCAAAAATTCAAAATTTCAAATTTTCACATATTCATATTTTCAAAGTTTCAAATATTTACATACTCGTATTTTCATAATTTCAAATTTTCACATACTGATATTTTCACAGTTTCAAATTTTCACATACTCATATATTCAAACATTCAAAATTTCAAATTTTCACATACTCATATTTTCAAAAATTCAAAATTTTCAAAAATTCAAATTTTCACATACTCGTAGTTTCAAATTTCAAATTTTCACATACTGATATTTTCAAAAATTCATAAGTTCAAATTTTCACATACTGATATTTTCAAAAATTCAAATTTTCACAAACTCAAATTTTCAAAAATTCAAATTTTCAAAATTTCACATACTCGTATTTTCAAAATTTAAAGTTTTCACATACTGATATTTTCAAAAATTTCAAATTTTCACATATTCATATATTCAAATTTACACATAATCATATATTCATATTTTCACATACTCGTAGTTTCAAAATTTAAAATTTTCACATACTGATATTTTCAAAAATTTAAAATTTCAAATTTTCACATACTCATATTTTCAAAAATTCAAATTTTCACATACTCGTATTTTCAAAATTTAAAATTTTTACATACTGATATTTTCAAAAATTTAAAATTTTCACATATTCATATATTCAAAAATTCAAATGTTTACATTCTCGTATTTTCAAAATTTAAAATTTTCACATTTTCAAATTTTTACATTCTCATATTTTCAAAATTTCAAATTTTCACATACTCATATTTTCAAAAATTCAAAATTTATAATTTTCACATACTCATATTTTCAAATTTCAAAATTTTAAATTTTCACATACTGATATTTTCAAAAATTCAAATTTTCACAAACTCAAATTTTCAAAAATTCAAAATTTCAAATTTGCACATATTCATATTTTGAAAGTTTCAAATATTTATATACTCGTATTTTCAACATGTAAAATTTACACATACTCGTATTTTCAAAATTTCAAATTTTCACATACTGATATTTTCAAAAATTCAAAATTTCAAATTTTCACATACTCATATTTTCAAAAATTCAAATTTTCACATACTCATATTTTCAAAATTTTCCAATTTTCACATATTCATATTTTCAGTTTCAAATTTTTACATACTCGTATTTTCAAAATTTCAAATTTTCACTTACTCATATTTTAAAAAATTCAAAATTTCAAATTTTCACATACTCATATTTTCAAAAATTTAAAAATTCAAATTTTCACATATTCGTATTTTCAAAATTTAAAATTTTTACATACTGATATTTTCAAACATTTCAAATTTCAAATTTTCACATATTCATATATTCAAAAATTCAAATTTTCACATACTCGTAGTTTCAAAATTTCAAATTTTCACATACTGATATTTTCAAAAATTCAAAATTTCAAATTTTCACATACTCATATTTTCAAAAATTCAAAATTTCAAATTGTCACATACTCATATTTTCAAAAATTCAAAATTTCAAATTGTCACATATTCGTATTTTCAAAATTTCAAATTTTCACATACTGATATTTTCAAAAATTCAAAATTTTCACATACTGATATTTTCAAAAATTCAAAATTTCAAATTTTCTCATACTGCTATTTTCAAAAATTCAAAATTTCAAATTTTCACATACTCATATTTTCAATAATTCAAAATTTTAAATTTTCACATACTCATATTTTCAAAAATTCAATATTTTAAATTTTCACATATTCATTTTTTCAAATGTTTTAAATTTTTACATACTCGTATTTTGAAAATTTCAAATTTTCACATACTCATATTTTCAAAAATTCTAAATTTCAAATTTTCACATACTCATATTTTCAAAAATTCTAAATTTCAAATTTTCACATACTCATATTTTCAAAATTTCAAATTTTCACATTTTCAAATTTTTACATTCTCATATTTTCAAAATTTAAAATTTTCACATATTCATATGTTCAAAAGTTCAAATGTCAAAATACTCGTATTTTCAAAATTTCAAATTTTCACATATTCATATTTACAAAATTTTTAAATTTTCATACATATTTTCAAAAATTCAAAATTTCAAATTTTCACATACTCATATATTCAAAAATTCAAAATTTCAAATTTTCACATACTCATATTTTCATAAATTTCAAATTTTCACATACTCGTAGTTTCAAATTTTCACATACTGATATTTTCAAAAATTCAAAAGTTCAAATTTTCACATACTGATATTTTCAAAAATTCAAATTTTCACAAACTCAAATTTTCAAAAATTCAAATTTTCAAATTTTCACATACTCGTATTTTCAAAATTTAAAGTTTTCACATACTGATATTTTCAAAAATTTCAAATTTTCACATATTCATATATTCAAATTTTCACATATTCATATATTCAAATTTTCACATACTCGTAGTTTCAAAATTTAAAATTTTCACATACTGATATTTTCAAAAATTTAAAATTTCAAATTTTCACATACTCATATTTTCAAAAATTCAAATTTTCACATACTCGAATTTTCAAAATTTATAATTTTTACATACTGATATTTTCAAAAATTTAAAATTTTCACATATTCATATATTCAAAAATTCAAATTTTCACATACTCGTAGTTTCAAAATTTCAAATTTTCACATACTGATATTTTCAAAAATTCAAAATTTCAAATATTCACATACTCATATTTTCAAAAATTCAAAATTTCAAATTTTCACATATTCATATTTTCAGTTTCAAATATTTACATAATCGTATTTTCAAAATTTCAAATTTTCACATACTGATATTTTCAAAAATTCCAAATTTCAAATTTTCACATACTCATATTTTCAAAAATTCAAAATTTCAAATTTTCACATTTTCATATTTTCAGTTTCAAATTTTTACATACTCGTATTTTCAAAATTTCAAATTTTCACATACTGATATTTTCAAAAATTCAAATTTTCACATACTGATATTTTCAAAAATTCAAAATTTCAAATTTTCTCATACTCATTTTCAAAAATTCAAAATTTCAAATTTTCACATACATATTTTCAAAAATAAAAAAATTTCAAATTTTCACATATTCATAATTTCAAAGTTTCAAATTTTTACATACTCGTATTTTCAAAATTTAAAATTTTCACATACTCATATTTTCAAAAATTCAAAATTTCAAATTCACATGCTCATATTTTCAAAAATTCAAATTTTCACATACTCGTATTTTCAAAATTTCAAATTTCTACATACTGATATTTTCAAAAATTTAAAATTTTCACATATTCAAAAATTCAAATTTTCACATAATCGTAGTTTCAAAATTTCAACTTTTCACATATTGATATTTTCAAAAATTCAAAATTTTCACATACTCGTAGTTTCAAAATTTCAACTTTTCACATATTGATATTTTCAAAAATTCAAAATTTTCACATACTCATATTTTCAAAAATTCAAAATTTCAAATTTTCACATATTCATATATTCAAAAATTTTCACACTCGTATTTTCAAAATTTCAAATTTCTACATACTGATATTTTCAAAAATTTAAAATTTTCACATATTCAAAAATTCAAATTTTCACATAATCGTAGTTTTAAAATTTCAACTTTTCACATATTGATATTTTCAAAAATTCAAAATTTTCACATACTCATATTTTCAAAAATTCAAAATTTCAAATTTTCACATATTCATATATTCAAAAATTTTCACACTCGTATTTTCAAAATTTCAAATTTCTACATACTGATATTTTCAAAAATTTAAAATTTTCACATATTCAAAAATTCAAATTTTCACATAATCGTAGTTTCAAAATTTCAACTTTTCACATATTGATATTTTCAAAAATTCAAAATTTTCACATACTCATATTTTCAAAAATTCAAAATTTCAAATTTTCACATATTCATATATTCAAAAATTTTCACACTCGTATTTTCAAAATTTCAAATTTCTACATACTGATATTTTCAAAAATTTAAAATTTTCACATATTCAAAAATTCAAATTTTCACATAATCGTAGTTTTAAAATTTCAACTTTTCACATATTGATATTTTCAAAAATTCAAATTTTCACATACTCATATTTTCAAAATTTTCCAATTTTCACATATTCATATTTTCAGTTTCAAATTTTTACATACTCGTATTTTCAAAATTTCAAATTTTCACTTACTCATATTTTCAAAAATTCAAAATTTCAAATTTTCACATACTCATATTTTCAAAAATTTAAAAATTCAAATTTTCACATTTTCGTATTTTCAAAATTTAAAATTTTTACATACTGATATTTTCAAACATTTCAAATTTCAAATTTTCACATATTCATATATTCAAAAATTCAAATTTTCACATACTCGTAGTTTCAAAATTTCAAATTTTCACATACTGATATTTTCAAAAATTCAAAATTTCAAATTTTCACATACTCATATTTTCAAAAATTCAAAATTTCAAATTGTCACATACTCATATTTTCAAAAATTCAAAATTTCAAATTGTCACATATTCGTATTTTCAAAATTTCAAATTTTCACATACTGATATTTTCAAAAATTCAAAATTTTCACATACTGATATTTTCAAAAATTCAAAATTTCAAATTTTCTCATACTGCTATTTTCAAAAATTCAAAATTTCAAATTTTCACATACTCATATTTTCAATAATTCAAAATTTTAAATTTTCACATACTCATATTTTCAAAAATTCAATATTTTAAATTTTCACATATTCATTTTTTCAAATGTTTTAAATTTTTACATACTCGTATTTTGAAAATTTCAAATTTTCACATACTCATATTTTCAAAAATTCTAAATTTCAAATTTTCACATACTCATATTTTCAAAAATTCTAAATTTCAAATTTTCACATACTCATATTTTCAAAATTTCAAATTTTCACATTTTCAAATTTTTACATTCTCATATTTTCAAAATTTAAAATTTTCACATATTCATATGTTCAAAAGTTCAAATGTCAAAATACTCGTATTTTCAAAATTTCAAATTTTCACATATTCATATTTACAAAATTTTTAAATTTTCATACATATTTTCAAAAATTCAAAATTTCAAATTTTCACATACTCATATATTCAAAAATTCAAAATTTCAAATTTTCACATACTCATATTTTCATAAATTTCAAATTTTCACATACTCGTAGTTTCAAATTTTCACATACTGATATTTTCAAAAATTCAAAAGTTCAAATTTTCACATACTGATATTTTCAAAAATTCAAATTTTCACAAACTCAAATTTTCAAAAATTCAAATTTTCAAATTTTCACATACTCGTATTTTCAAAATTTAAAGTTTTCACATACTGATATTTTCAAAAATTTCAAATTTTCACATATTCATATATTCAAATTTTCACATATTCATATATTCAAATTTTCACATACTCGTAGTTTCAAAATTTAAAATTTTCACATACTGATATTTTCAAAAATTTAAAATTTCAAATTTTCACATACTCATATTTTCAAAAATTCAAATTTTCACATACTCGAATTTTCAAAATTTATAATTTTTACATACTGATATTTTCAAAAATTTAAAATTTTCACATATTCATATATTCAAAAATTCAAATTTTCACATACTCGTAGTTTCAAAATTTCAAATTTTCACATACTGATATTTTCAAAAATTCAAAATTTCAAATATTCACATACTCATATTTTCAAAAATTCAAAATTTCAAATTTTCACATATTCATATTTTCAGTTTCAAATATTTACATAATCGTATTTTCAAAATTTCAAATTTTCACATACTGATATTTTCAAAAATTCCAAATTTCAAATTTTCACATACTCATATTTTCAAAAATTCAAAATTTCAAATTTTCACATTTTCATATTTTCAGTTTCAAATTTTTACATACTCGTATTTTCAAAATTTCAAATTTTCACATACTGATATTTTCAAAAATTCAAATTTTCACATACTGATATTTTCAAAAATTCAAAATTTCAAATTTTCTCATACTCATTTTCAAAAATTCAAAATTTCAAATTTTCACATACATATTTTCAAAAATAAAAAAATTTCAAATTTTCACATATTCATAATTTCAAAGTTTCAAATTTTTACATACTCGTATTTTCAAAATTTAAAATTTTCACATACTCATATTTTCAAAAATTCAAAATTTCAAATTCACATGCTCATATTTTCAAAAATTCAAATTTTCACATACTCGTATTTTCAAAATTTCAAATTTCTACATACTGATATTTTCAAAAATTTAAAATTTTCACATATTCAAAAATTCAAATTTTCACATAATCGTAGTTTCAAAATTTCAACTTTTCACATATTGATATTTTCAAAAATTCAAAATTTTCACATACTCGTAGTTTCAAAATTTCAACTTTTCACATATTGATATTTTCAAAAATTCAAAATTTTCACATACTCATATTTTCAAAAATTCAAAATTTCAAATTTTCACATATTCATATATTCAAAAATTTTCACACTCGTATTTTCAAAATTTCAAATTTCTACATACTGATATTTTCAAAAATTTAAAATTTTCACATATTCAAAAATTCAAATTTTCACATAATCGTAGTTTTAAAATTTCAACTTTTCACATATTGATATTTTCAAAAATTCAAAATTTTCACATACTCATATTTTCAAAAATTCAAAATTTCAAATTTTCACATATTCATATATTCAAAAATTTTCACACTCGTATTTTCAAAATTTCAAATTTTTACATACTGATATTTTCAAAAATTTAAAATTTTCACATATTCATATATTCAAAAATTCAAATTTTCACATACTCGTAGTTTCAAAATTTCAAATTTTCACATACTGATATTTTCAAAAATTCAAAATTTAAAATTTTTACATACTCATATTTTCAAAAATTCAAAATTTCAAATTCACATACTCATATTTTCAAATATTCAAATTTTCACATACTCGTATTTTCAAAATTTCAAATTTCTACATACTGATATTTTCAAAAATTTAAAATTTTCACATAATCGTAGTTTCAAAATTTCAACTTTTCACATATTGATATTTTCATAAATTCAAATTTTTCCATTCTCGTATTTTCAAAAATTCAAAATTTTAAATTTTCACATACTCATATTTTCAAAAATTTCAAATTTTCACATACTCATATTTTCGAAATTTCAAATTTTCACATACTGATATTTTCAAAAATTCAAAATTTCAAATTTTCACATATTCATATATTCAAAAATTTTCACACTCGTATTTTCAAAATTTCAAATTTTCACATACTCATATTTTCAAAAATTCAAATTTTCACATACTGATATTTTCAAAAATTCAAAATTTAAAATTTTCTCATACTGATATTTTCAAAAATTCAAAATTTCAAATTTTCACATACTCATATTTTCAAAAATTCAAAATTTTAAATTTTCACATACTCATATTTTCAAAAATTCAAAATTTCAAATTTTCACATATTCATTTTTTCAAATGTTTTCAATTTTTACATACTCGTATTTTCAAAATTTAAAATTTTCACATACTCATATTTTCAAAAATTCTAAATTTTAAATTTTCACATACTCATATTTTCAAAATTTCAAATTTTCAAATTTTTACATTCTCGTATTTTCAAAATTTAAAATTTTCACATATTCATATGTTCAAAAGTTCAAATGTAAAAATACTCGTATTTTCAAAATTTCAAATTTTCACATATTCATATTTACAAAATTTTTAAATTTTCACATACATATTTTCAAAAATTCAAAATTTAAAATTTTCACATACTCATATTTTCAAAAATTCAAAATTTAAAATTTTCACATACTCATATTTTAAAAAATTTCAAATTTTCACATATTCAAAAATTCAAATTTTCACATACTCGTAGTTTCAAATTTCAAATTTTCACATACTGATATTTTCAAAAATTCAAAAGTTCAAATTTTCACATACTTATATTTTCAAAAATTCAAATTTTCACAAACTCAAATTTTCAAAAATTCAAATTTTCAAATTTTCACATACTCGTATTTTCAAAATTTAAAATTTTTACATACTGATGTTTTCAAAAATTTGAAATTTTCACATATTCATATATTCAAAAATTCAAATTTTCACAAACTCGTAGTTTCAAATTTAAAATTTTCACATACTGATATTTTCAAAAATTCAAAATTTCAAATATTCACATACTCATATTTTCAAAAATTTCAAATTTTCACACTCATATTTTCAAAGTTTCAAATTTTTACATACTCGTATTTTCAAAATTTCAAATTTTCACATACTCGTATTTTCAAAAATTCAAATTTTCACATACTGATATTTTCAAAAATTCAAATTTTCTCTTACTCATATTTTCAAAAATTCAAAATTTCAAATTTTCACATACTCATATTTTCAAAAATTCAAAATTTAAAATTTTCACATATTCATATTTTCAGTTTCAAATTTTTACATACTCGTATTTTCAAAATTTAAAATTTTCACATACTCATATTTTCAAAAATTCAAAATTTCAAATTCACATACTCATATTTTCAAAAATTAAAATTTTCACATACTCGTATTTTCAAAATTTCAAATTTCTACACACTGATATTTTCAAAAATTTAAAATTTTCACATATTCATATATTCAAAAATTCAAATTTTCACATAATCGTAGTTTCAAAATTTCAACTTTTCACATATTGATATTTTCAAAAATTCTAAATTTTAAATTTTCACATACTCATATTTTCAAAAATTCAAAATTTCAAATTTTCACATATTCATATATTCATAAATTCAAATTTTTCCATTCTCGTATTTTCAAAAATTCAAAATTTTAAATTTTCACATGCTCATATTTTCAAAAATTTCAAATTTTCACATACTCATATTTTCAAAATTTCAAATTTTCACGTACTGATATTATCAAAAATTTACGATTTCAAATTTTCACATATTCATATATTAAAAAATTTTCAGATACTCGTATTTTCAAAATTTCAAATTTTCACATACTCATATTTTCAAAAATTAAAAATTTCAAATTTTCACATATTCATATTTTCAAAGTTTCAAATATTTACATACTCGTATTTTCATAATTTCAAATTTTCACATACTGATATTTTCAAAGTTTAAAATTTCAAATATTTAAAATTTCAAATTTTCACATTTTCATATATTCAAAAATTCAAATTTTCACATACTCGTATTTTCAAAATTTCAAATTTGTACATACTAATATTTTCAAAAATTTCAAATTTCAAATTTTCACATATTCATATATTCAAAAATTCAAATATTCACATACTCGTAGTTTCGAAATTTTAAATTTTCCCATACTCATATTTTCAAAAATTCAAAATTTAAAATTTTCACATATTCATATTTTCAAAAATTCAAAATTTTCACATATTCATATATTCAAAAATTCAAATTTTTACATTCTCGTATTTTCAAAATTTAAAATTTTCACATATTCATATGTTCAAAAGTTGAAAATTTCAAATGTCAAAATACTCAACATCAACATACTCATATTTTCAAAATTTCAAATTTTCACGTACTGATATTATCAAAAATTTACGATTTCAAATTTTCACATATTCATATATTAAAAAATTTTCAGATACTCGTATTTTCAAAATTTCAAATTTTCACATACTCATATTTTCAAAAATTAAAAATTTCAAATTTTCACATATTCATATTTTCAAAGTTTCAAATATTTACATACTCGTATTTTCATAATTTCAAATTTTCACATACTGATATTTTCAAAGTTTCAAATTTTCACATACTGATATTTTCAAAAATTTAAAATTTCAAATTTTCACATATTCATATATTCAAAAATTTTCACATACTCGTATTTTCAAAATTTCAAATTTTCACATACTCATATTTTCAAAAATTCAAAATTTCAAATTTTCACATACTCATATTTTCAGAAATTCAAAATTTCAAATTTTCACATATTCATATTTTCAAAGTTTCAAATTTTTATATACTCATATTTTCAAAAATTCAAAATTTCAAATTCGCATACTCATATTTTCAAAAATTCAAATTTTCACATACTCGTATTTTCAAATTTCAAATTTTTAAATACTGATATTTTCAAAAATTTAAAAAAAAATTAAAATACTGATAGTTTCAAAAATTTCAAATTTTCACATATTCATATAATCAAAAATTCAAATTTTCACATACTCGTGGTTTCAAAATTTCAAATTTTCACATACTGATATTTTCAAAAATTCAAAATTTCAAATTTTCACATACTCATATTTTCAAAAATTCAAAATTTCAAATTTTCACATACTCATATTTTCAAAAATTCAAATTTTCACATATTCATATTTTCAGTTTCAAATATTTACGTACTCGTATTTTCAAAATTTCAAATTTTCACATACTGATATTTTCAAATATTTAAAATTTCAAATTTTCACATTTTCATATATTCAAAAATTCAAATTTTCACATACTCGTATTTTCAAAATTTCAAATTTGTACATACTAATATTTTCAAAAATTTCAAATTTCAAATTTTCACATATTCATATATTCAAAAATTCAAATATTCACATACTCGTAGTTTCGAAATTTTAAATTTTCCCATACTCATATTTTCAAAAATTCAAAATTTAAAATTTTCACATATTCATATTTTCAAAAATTCAAAATTTTCACATATTCATATATTCAAAAATTCAAATTTTTACATTCTCGTATTTTCAAAATTTAAAATTTTCACATATTCATATGTTCAAAAGTTCAAAATTTCAAATGTCAAAATACTCGTATTTTCAAAATTTCAAATTTTCACATACTCATATTTTCAAAAATTTATAATTTTTACATACTCATATTTTCAAAAATTTAAAATTTTAAATTTTCACATACTGATATTTTCAAAAATTCAAATTTTCACAAACTCAAATTTTCAAAAATTCAAAATTTCAAATTTTCACTTATTCATATTTTGAAAGTTTCAAATATTTATATACTCGTATTTTCAACATTTAAAATTTTCACATACTCGTATTTTCAAAATTTCAAATTTTCACATACTGATATTTTCAAAAATTCAAAATTTCAAATTTTCACATACTCATATTTTCAAAAATTCAATATTTCACATACTGATATTTTCAAAAATTCAAAATTTCAAATTTTCACATATTCATATGTACAAAATTTTTAAATTTTCACATACATCTTTTCAAAAATTCAAAATTTCAAATTTTCACATACTCATATATTCAAAAATTCAAAATTTCAAATTTTCACATACTCATATTTTCAAAAATTCAAATTTTCACATACTCGTAGTTTCAAATTTTCACATACTGATATTTTCAAAAATTCAAAAGTTCAAATTTTCACATACTGATATTTTCAAAAATTCAAATTTTCACAAACTCAAATTTTCAAAAATTCAAATTTTCAAAATTTCACATACTCGTATTTTCAAAATTTTAAGTTTTCACTTACTGATATTTTCAAAAATTTCAAATTTTCACATATTCATATATTCAAATTTACACATATTCATATATTCAAATTTTCACATACTCGTAGTTTCAAAATTTAAAATTTTTACATACTCATATTTTCAAAAATTCAATATTTTAAATTTTCACATATTCATTTTTTCAAATGTTTCAAATTTTTACATACTCGTATTTTGAAAATTTCAAATTTTCACATACTCATATTTTCAAAAATTCTAAATTTCAAATTTTCACATACTCATATTTTCAAAATTTCAAATTTTCACATTTTCAAATTTTTACATTCTCATATTTTCAAAATTTAAAATTTTCACATATTCATATGTTCAAAAGTTCAAATGTCAAAATACTCGTATTTTCAAAATTTCAAATTTTCACATAATCATATTTACAAAATTTTTAAATTTTCATACATATTTTCAAAAATTCAAAATTTCAAATTTTCACATACTCATATATTCAAAAATTCAAAATTTCAAATTTTCACATACTCATATTTTCATAAATTTCAAATTTTCACATATTCAAATTTTCACATACTCGTAGTTTCAAATTTCAAATTTTCACATACTGATATTTTCAAAAATTCAAAAGTTCAAATTTTCACATACTGATATTTTCAAAAATTCAAATTTTCACAAACTCAAATTTTCAAAAATTCAAATTTTCAAATTTTCACATACTCGTATTTTCAAAATTTGAAGTTTTCACATACTGATATTTTCAAAAATTTCAAATTTTCACATATTCATATATTCAAATTTTCACATATTCATATATTCAAATTTTCACATACTCGTAGTTTCAAAATTTAAAATTTTCACATACTGATATTTTCAAAAATTTAAAATTTCAAATTTTCACATACTCATATTTTCAAAAATTCAAATTTTCACATACTCGAATTTTCAAAATTTAAAATTTTTACATACTGATATTTTCAAAAATTCAAAATTTCAAATATTCACATACTCATATTTTCAAAAATTCAAAATTTCAAATTTTCACATATTCATATTTTCAGTTTCAAATATTTACATAATCGTATTTTCAAAATTTCAAATTTTCACATACTGATATTTTCAAAAATTCCAAATTTCAAATTTTCACATTTTCATATTTTCAGTTTCAAATTTTTACATACTCGTATTTTCAAAATTTCAAATTTTCACATACTGATATTTTCAAAAATTCAAATTTTCACATACTGATATTTTCAAAAATTCAAAATTTCAAATTTTCTCATACTCATATTTTCAAAAATTCAAAATTTCAAATTTTCACATACATATTTTCAAAAATACAAAATTTCAAATTTTCACATATTCATATTTTCAAAGTTTCAAATTTTTACATACTCGAATTTTCAAAATTTAAAATTTTCACATACTCATATTTTCAAAAATTCAAAATTTCAAATTCGCATACTCATATTTTCAAAAATTCAAATTTTCACATACTCGTATTTTCAAAATTTCAAATTTCTACATACTGATATTTTCAAAAATTTAAAATTTTCACATATTCAAAAATTCAAATTTTCACATAATCGTAGTTTCAAAATTTCAACTTTTCACATATTGATATTTTCAAAAATTCAAAATTTTCACATACTCATATTTTCAAAAATTCAAAATTTCCAATTTTCACATATTCATATATTCAAAAATTTTCACACTCGTATTTTCAAAATTTCAAATTTCTACATACTGATATTTTCAAAAATTTAAAATTTTCACATATTCAAAAATTCAAATTTTCACATAATCGTAGTTTCAAAATTTCAACTTTTCACATATTGATATTTTCAAAAATTCAAAATTTTCACATACTCATATTTTCAAAAATTCAAAATTTCAAATTTTCACATATTCATATATTCTAAAATTTTCACACTCGTATTTTCAAAATTTCAAATTTTTACATACTGATATTTTCAAAAATTTAAAATTTTCACATATTCATATATTCAAAAATTCAAATTTTCACATACTCGTAGTTTCAAAATTTCAAATTTTCACATACTGATATTTTCAAAAATTCAAAATTTAAAATTTTTACATACTCATATTTTCAAAAATTCAAAATTTCAAATTCACATACTCATATTTTCAAAAATTCAAATTTTCACATACTCGTATTTTCAAAATTTCAAATTTCTACATACTGATATTTTCAAAATTTAAAATTTTCACATATTCAAAAATTCAAATTTTCACATAATCGTAGTTTCAAAATTTCAACTTTTCACATATTGATATTTTCATAAATTCAAAATTTTCACATACTCATATTTTCAAAAATTCAAAATTTCAAATTTTCACATATTCATATATTCAAAAATTTTCACACTCGTATTTTCAAAATTTCAAATTTCTACATACTGATATTTTCAAAAATTTAAAATTTTCACATATTCAAAAATTCAAATTTTCACATAATCGTAGTTTCAAAATTTCAACTTTTCACATATTGATATTTTCAAAAATTCAAAATTTTCACATACTCATATTTTCAAAAATTCAAAATTTCAAATTTTCACATATTCATATATTCAAAAATTTTCACACTCGTATTTTCAAAATTTCAAATTTTTACATACTGATATTTTCAAAAATTTAAAATTTTCACATATTCATATATTCAAAAATTCAAATTTTCACATACTCGTAGTTTCAAAATTTCAAATTTTCACATACTGATATTTTCAAAAATTCAAAATTTAAAATTTTTACATACTCATATTTTCAAAAATTCAAAATTTCAAATTCACATACTCATATTTTCAAAAATTCAAATTTTCACATACTCGTATTTTCAAAATTTCAAATTTCTACATACTGATATTTTCAAAAATTTAAAATTTTCACATATTCAAAAATTCAAATTTTCACATTCTCGTATTTTCAAAAATTCAAAATTTTAAATTTTCACATACTCATATTTTCAAAAATTTCAAATTTTCACATACTCATATTTTCGAAATTTCAAATTTTCACATACTGATATTTTCAAAAATTTAAAATTTCAAATTTTCACATATTCATATATTCAAAAATTTTCACACTCGTATTTTCAAAATTTCAAATTTTCACATACTCATATTTTCAAAAATTCAAATTTTCACATACTGATATTTTCAAAAATTCAAAATTTAAAATTTTCTCATACTGATATTTTCAAAAATTCAAAATTTCAAATTTTCACATACTCATATTTTCAAAAATTCAAAATTTTAAATTTTCACATACTCATATTTTCAAAAATTCAAAATTTCAAATTTTCACATATTCATTTTTTCAAATGTTTTCAATTTTTACATACTCGTATTTTCAAAATTTCAAATTTTCACATACTCATATTTTCAAAAATTCTAAATTTCAAATTTTCACATACTCATATTTTCAAAATTTCAAATTTTCACATTTTCAAATTTTTACATTCTCGTATTTTCAAAATTTAAAATTTTCACATATTCATATGTTCAAAAGTTCAAATGTAAAAATACTCGTATTTTCAAAATTTCAAATTTTCACATATTCATATTTACAAAATTTTTAAATTTTCACATACATATTTTCAAAAATTCAAAATTTCAAATTTTCACATACTCATATTTTCAAAAATTCAAAATTTCAAATTTTCACATACTCATATTTTCAAAAATTTCAAATTTTCACATATTCAAAAATTCAAATTTTCACATACTCGTAGTTTCAAATTTCAAATTTTCACATACTGATATTTTCAAAAATTCAAAAGTTCAAATTTTCACATACTTATATTTTCAAAAATTCAAATTTTCACAAACTCAAATTTTCAAAAATTCAAATTTTCAAATTTTCACATACTCGTATTTTCAAAATTTAAAATTTTTACATACTGATGTTTTCAAAAATTTGAAATTTTCACATATTCATATATTCAAAAATTCAAATTTTCACAAACTCGTAGTTTCAAAATTTCAAATTTTCACATACTGATATTTTCAAAAATTCAAAATTTCAAATATTCACATACTCATATTTTCAAAAATTTCAAATTTTCACACTCATATTTTCAGTTTCAAATTTTTACATACTCGTATTTTCAAAATTTCAAATTTTCACATACTCGTATTTTCAAAAATTCAAATTTTCACATACTGATATTTTCAAAAATTCAAAATTTCAAATTTTCTCTTACTCATATTTTCAAAAATTCAAAATTTCAAATTTTCACATACTCATATTTTCAAAAATTCAAAATTTAAAATTTTCACATATTCATATTTTCAAAGTTTCAAATTTTTACATACTCGTATTTTCAAAATTTCAAATTTTCACATACTCATATTTTCAAAAATTCAAAATTTCAAATTCACATACTCATATTTTCAAAAATTCAAATTTTCACATACTCGTATTTTCAAAATTTCAAATTTCTACATACTGATATTTTCAAAAATTTAAAATTTTCACATATTCATATATTCAAAAATTCAAATTTTCACATAATCGTAGTTTCAAAATTTCAACTTTTCACATATTGATATTTTCAAAAATTCAAAATTTTAAATTTTCACATACTCATATTTTCAAAAATTCAAAATTTAAAATTTTTACATATTCATATATTCATAAATTCAAATTTTTCCATTCTCGTATTTTCAAAAATTCAAAATTTTAAATTTTCACATACTCATATTTTCAAAAATTTCAAATTTTCACATACTCATATTTTCAAAATTTCAAATTTTCACGTACTGATATTATCAAAAATTTACAATTTCAAATTTTCACATATTCATATATTAAAAAATTTTCAGATACTCGTATTTTCAAAATTTCAAATTTTCACATACTCATATTTTCAAAAATTCAAAATTTCAAATTTTCACATATTCATATTTTCAAAGTTTCAAATATTTACATACTCGTATTTTCATAATTTCAAATTTTCACATACTGATATTTTCAAAGTTTCAAATTTTCACATACTGATATTTTCAAAAATTTAAAATTTCAAATTTTCACATATTCATATATTCAAAAATTTTCACATACTCGTATTTTCAAAATTTCAAATTTTCACATACTCATATTTTCAAAAATTCAAAATTTCAAATTTTCACATACTCATATTTTCAGAAATTCAAAATTTCAAATTTTCACATATTCATATTTTCAAAGTTTCAAATTTTTATATACTCATATTTTCAAAAATTCAAAATTTCAAATTCGCATACTCATATTTTCAAAATTCAAATTTTCACATACTCGTATTTTCAAATTTCAAATTTTTAAATACTGATATTTTCAAAAATTTAAAAAAAAATTAAAATACTGATAGTTTCAAAAATTTCAAATTTTCACATATTTATATAATCAAAAATTCAAATTTTCACATACTCGTAGTTTCAAAATTTCAAATTTTCACATACTGATATTTTCAAAAATTCAAAATTTCAAATTTTCACATACTCATATTTTCAAAAATTCAAAATTTCAAATTTTCACATACTCATATTTTCAAAAATTCAAATATTTACGTACTCGTATTTTCAAAATTTCAAATTTTCACATACTGATATTTTCAAATATTTAAAATTTCAAATTTTCACATTTTCATATATTCAAAAATTCAAATTTTCACATACTCGTATTTTCAAAATTTCAAATTTGTACATACTAATATTTTCAAAAATTTCAAATTTCAAATTTTCACATATTCATATATTCAAAAATTCAAATATTCACATACTCGTAGTTTCGAAATTTTAAATTTTCCCATACTCATATTTTCAAAAATTTAAAATTTTCACATATTCATATTTTCAAAAATTCAAAATTTTCACATATTCATATATTCAAAAATTCAAATTTTTACATTCTCGTATTTTCAA
This sequence comes from Muscina levida, assembly GCA_964034835.1. NCBI lineage: Eukaryota > Metazoa > Arthropoda > Insecta > Diptera > Muscidae > Muscina > Muscina levida. The sequence goes on along the minus strand of CAXIUB010000125.1, from coordinate 114,174 downwards.
AAATTAAAATTTTCACATATTCATATGTTCAAAATTTCAAATGTCAAAATACTCGTATTTTCAAAATTTAAAATTTTTACATACTCATATTTTCAAAAATTCAAAATTTATAATTTTTACATACTCATATTTCAAAAATTTAAAATTTTAAATTTTCACATACTGATATTTTCAAAAATTCAAAATTTCAAATTTTCACATACTCATATTTTCAAAAATTCAATATTTCACATACTGATATTTTCAAAAATTCAAAATTGCAAATTTTCACATATTCATATTTACAAAATTTTTAAATTTTCACATACATATTTTCAAAAATTCAAAATTTCAAATTTTCACATACTCATATATTCAAAAATTCAAAATTTCAAATTTTCACATACTCATATTTTCAAAAATTCAAAATTTCAAATTTTCACATACTCATATATTCAAAAATTCAAAATTTCAAATTTTCACATACTCATATTTTCAAAAATTCAAAATTTTCAAAATTTCAAATTTTCACATACTCATATTTTCAAAAATTCAAAATTTTCAAAAATTCAAATATTCACATACTCGTAGTTTCGAAATTTTAAATTTTCCCATACTCATATTTTCAAAAATTTAAAATTTTCACATATTCATATTTTCAAAAATTCAAAATTTTCACATATTCATATATTCAAAAATTCAAATTTTTACATTCTCGTATTTTCAAAAATTAAAATTTTCACATATTCATATGTTCAAAATTTCAAATGTCAAAATACTCGTATTTTCAAAATTTAAAATTTTTACATACTCATATTTTCAAAAATTCAAAATTTATAATTTTTACATACTCAAATTTTCAAAAATTCAAAATTTCAAATTTTCACTTATTCATATTTTGAAAGTTTCAAATATTTATATACTCGTATTTTCAACATTTAAAATTTTCACATACTCGTATTTTCAAAATTTCAAATTTTCACATACTGATATTTTCAAAAATTCAAAATTTCAAATTTTCACATACTCATATTTTCAAAAATTCAATATTTCACATACTGATATTTTCAAAAATTCAAAATTGCAAATTTTCACATATTCATATTTACAAAATTTTTAAATTTTCACATACATATTTTCAAAAATTCAAAATTTCAAATTTTCACATACTCATATATTCAAAAATTCAAAATTTCAAATTTTCACATACTCATATTTTCAAAAATTCAAAATTTTCAAAAATTCAAATTTTCACATACTCGTAGTTTCAAATTTCAAATTTTCACATACTGATATTTTCAAAAATTCAAAAGTTTAAATTTTCACATACTGATATTTTCAAAAATTCAAATTTTCACAAACTCAAATTTTCAAAAATTCAAATTTCCAAAATTTCACATACTCGTATTTTCAAAATTTAAAGTTTTCACATACTGATATTTTCAAAAATTTCAAATTTTCACATATTCATATATTCAAATTTACACATATTCATATATTCAAATTTTCACATACTCGTAGTTTCAAAATTTAAAATTTTCACATACTGATATTTTCAAAAATTTAAAATTTCAAATTTTCACATACTCATATTTTCAAAAATTCAAATTTTCACATACTCGTATTTTCAAAATTTAAAATTTTTACATACTGATATTTTCAAAAATTTAAAATTTTCACATATTCAAAAATTCAAATTTTCACATACTCGTAGTTTCAAAATTTCAAATTTTCACATACTGATATTTTCAAAAATTCAAAATTTCAAATATTCATATACTCATATTTTCAAAAATTCAAAATTTCAAATTTTCACATTCATATTTTTAGTTTCAAATATTTACATAATCGTATTTTCAAAATTTCAAATTTTCACATACTGATATTTTCAAAAATTCCAAATTTCAAATTTTCAAACTCATATTTTCAAAAATTCAAATTTTCACATACTCATATTTTCAAAAATTCAAAATTTCAAATTTTCACATTTTCATATTTTCAGTTTCAAATTTTTACATACTCGTATTTTCAAAATTTCAAATTTTCACATACTCGTATTTTCAAAAATTCAAATTTTCACATACTGATATTTTCAAAAATTCAAAATTTCAAATTTTCTCATACTCATATTTTCAAAAATTCAAAATTTCAAATTTTCACATACATATTTTCAAAAATTCAAAATTTCAAATTTTCACATATTCATATTTTCAAAGTTTCAAATTTTTACATTTTCGTATTTTCAAAATTTAAAATTTTCACATACTCATATTTTCAAAAATTCAAAATTTCAAATTCACATATTCATATTTTCAAAAATTCAAATTTGCACATACTTGTATTTTCAAAATTTCAAATTTCTACATACTGATATTTCAAAAATTTAAAATTTTCACATATTCATATATTCAAAAATTCAAATTTTCACATAATCGTAGTTTCAAAATTTCAACTTTTCACATACTGATATTTTCAAAATTCAAAATTTCAAATTTTCACATACTCATATTTTCAAAAATTCAAATTTTCACAGACTCATATTTTCAAAAATTCAAAATTTAAAATTTTCACATATTCATATTTTCAAAGTTTCAAATTTTTACATACTCGTATTTTCAAAATTTAAAATTTTCACATACTCATATTTTCAAAAATTCAAAATTTCAAATTCACATACTCATATTTTCAAAAATTCAAATTTTCACATACTCGTATTTTCAAAATTTCAAATTTCTACATACTGATATTTTCAAAAATTTAAAATTTTCACATATTCATATATTCAAAAATTCAAATTTTCACATAATCGTAGTTTCAAAATTTCAACTTTTCACATATTGATATTTTCAAAAATTCAAAATTTTAAATTTTCACATATTCATATTTTCAAAAATTCAAAATTTCAAATTTTCACATATTCATATATTCATAAATTCAAATTTTTCCATTCTCGTATTTTCAAAAATTCAAAATTTTAAATTTTCACATACTCATATTTTCAAAAATTTCAAATTTTCACATACTCATATTTTCAAAATTTCAAATTTTCACGTACTGATATTATCAAAAATTTACAATTTCAAATTTTCACATATTCATATATTAAAAAATTTTCAGATACTCGTATTTTCAAAATTTCAAATTTTCACATACTCATATTTTCAAAAATTCAAAATTTCAAATTTTCACATATTCATATTTTCAAAGTTTCAAATATTTACATACTCGTATTTTCATAATTTCAAATTTTCACATACTGATATTTTCAAAGTTTCAAATTTTCACATACTCATATATTCAAAAATTCAAAATTTCAAATTTTCACATACTCATTTTTTCAAAAATTCAAATTTTCACATACTCGTAGTTTCAAATTTCAAATTTTCACATACTGATATTTTCAAAAATTCAAAAGTTCAAATTTTCACATACTGATATTTTCAAAAATTTCAAATTTTCACATACTCATATTTTCAAAATTTCAAATTTTCACGTACTGATATTATCAAAAATTTACAATTTCAAATTTTCACATATTCATATATTAAAAAATTTTCAGATACTCGTATTTTCAAAATTTCAAATTTTCACATACTCATATTTTCAAAAATTCAAAATTTCAAATTTTCACCTATTCATATTTTCAAAGTTTCAAATTTTCACTTATTCATATTTTGAAAGTTTCAAATATTTATATACTCGTATTTTCAACATTTAAAATTTTCACATACTCGTATTTTCAAAATTTCAAATTTTCACATACTGATATTTTCAAAAATTCAAAATTTCAAATTTTCACATACTCATATTTTCAAAAATTCAATATTTCACATACTGATATTTTCAAAAATTCAAAATTTCAAATTTTCACATATTCATATTTACAAAATTTTTAAATTTTCACATACATATTTTCAAAAATTCAAAATTTCAAATTTTCACATACTCATATATTCAAAAATTCAAAATTTCAAATTTTCACATACTCATATTTTCAAAAATTCAAATTTTCACATACTCGTAGTTTCAAATTTCAAATTTTCACATACTGATATTTTCAAAAATTCAAAAGTTCAAATTTTCACATACTGATATTTTCAAAAATTCAAATTTTCACAAACTCAAATTTTCAAAAATTCAAATTTTCAAAATTTCACATACTCGTATTTTCAAAATTTAAAGTTTTCACATACTGATATTTTCAAAAATTTCAAATTTTCACATATTCATATATTCAAATTTACACATATTCATATATTCAAATTTTCACATACTCGTAGTTTCAAAATTTAAAATTTTCACATACTGATATTTTCAAAAATTTAAAATTTCAAATTTTCACATACTCATATTTTCAAAATTCAAAGTTCACATACTCGTATTTTCAAACTTTAAAATTTTTACATACTGATATTTTCAAAAATTTAAAATTTTCACATATTCATATATTCAAAAATTCAAATTTTCACATACTCGTAGTTTCAAAATTTCAAATTTTCACATACTGATATTTTCAAAAATTCAAAATTTCAAATATTCACATACTCATATTTTCAAAAATTCAAAATTTCAAATTTTCACATTCATATTTTCAGTTTCAAATATTTACATAATCGTATTTTCAAAATTTCAAATTTTCACATACTGATATTTTCAAAAATTCCAAATTTCAAATTTTCAAACTCATATTTTCAAAAATTCAAATTTTCACATACTCATATTTTCAAAAATTCAAAATTTCAAATTCTCACATTTTCATATTTTCAGTTTCAAATTTTTACATACTCGTATTTTCAAAATTTCAAATTTTCACATACTCGTATTTTCAAAAATTCAAATTTTCACATACTGATATTTTCAAAAATTCAAAATTTCAAATTTTCTCATACTCATATTTTCAAAAATTCAAAATTTCAAATTTTCACATACATATTTTCGAAAATTCAAAATTTCAAATTTTCACATATTCATATTTTCAAAGTTTCAAATTTTTACATTTTCGTATTTTCAAAATTTAAAATTTTCACATACTCATATTTTCAAAAATTCAAAATTTCAAATTCACATACTCATATTTTCAAAAATTCAAATTTTCACATACTTGTATTTTCAAAATTTCAAATTTCTACATACTGATATTTTCAAAAATTTAAAATTTTCACATATTCATATATTCAAAAATTCAAATTTTCACATAATCGTAGTTTCAAAATTTCAACTTTTCACATACTGAAATTTTCAAAAATTCAAAATTTCAAATTTTCACATACTCATATTTTCAAAAATTCAAATTTTCACATACTCATATTTTCAAAAATTCAAAATTTAAAATTTTCACATATTCATATTTTCAAAGTTTCAAATTTTTACATACTCGTATTTTCAAAATTTAAAATTTTCACATACTCATATTTTCAAAAATTCAAAATTTCAAATTCACATACTCATATTTTCAAAAATTCAAATTTTCACATACTCGTATTTTCAAAATTTCAAATTTCTACATACTGATATTTTCAAAAATTTAAAATTTTCACATATTCATATATTCATAAATTCAAATTTTCACATAATCGTAGTTTCAAAATTTCAACTTTTCACATATTGATATTTTCAAAAATACAAAATTTTAAATTTTCACATATTCATATTTTCAAAAATTCAAAATTTCAAATTTTCACATATTCATATATTCATAAATTCAAAATTTTCCATTCTCGTATTTTCAAAAATTCAAAATTTTAAATTTTCACATACTCATATTTTCAAAAATTTCAAATTTTCACATACTCATATTTTCAAAATTTCAAATTTTCACGTACTGATATTATCAAAAATTTACAATTTCAAATTTTCACATATTCATATATTAAAAAATTTTCAGATACTCGTATTTTCAAAATTTCAAATTTTCACATACTCATATTTTCAAAAATTCAAAATTTCAAATTTTCACATATTCATATTTTCAAAGTTTCAAATATTTACATACTCGTATTTTCATAATTTCAAATTTTCACATACTGATATTTTCAAAGTTTCAAATTTTCACATACTCATATATTCAAAAATTCAAAATTTCAAATTTTCACATACTCATATTTTCAAAAATTCAAAATTTTCAAAAATTCAAATTTTCACATACTCGTAGTTTCAAATTTCAAATTTTCACATACTGATATTTTCAAAAATTCAAAAGTTCAAATTTTCACATACTGATATTTTCAAAAATTCAAATTTTCACAAACTCAAATTTTCAAAAATTCAAATTTTCAAAATTTCACATACTCGTATTTTCAAAATTTAAAGTTTTCACATACTGATATTTTCAAAAATTTCAAATTTTCACATATTCATATATTCATATTTACACATATTCATATATTCAAATTTTCACATACTCGTAGTTTTAAAATTTTCACATACTGATATTTTCAAAAATTTAAAATTTCAAATTTTCACATACTCATATTTTCAAAAATTCAAATTTTCACATACTCGTATTTTCAAAATTTAAAATTTTTACATACTGATATTTTCAAAAATTTAAAATTTTCACATATTCATATATTCAAAAATTCAAATTTTCACATACTCGTAGTTTCAAAATTTCAAATTTTCACATACTGATATTTTCAAAAATTCAAAATTTCAAATATTCACATACTCATATTTTCAAAAATTCAAAATTTCAAATTTTCACATTCATATTTTCAGTTTCAAATATTTACATAATCGTATTTTCAAAATTTCAAATTTTCACATACTGATATTTTCAAAAATTCCAAATTTCAAATTTTCACACTCATATTTTCAAAAATTCAAATTTTCACATACTCATATTTTCAAAAATTCAAAATTTCAAATTTTCACATTTTCATATTTTCAGTTTCAAATTTTTACATACTCGTATTTTCAAAATTTCAAATTTTCACATACTCGTATTTTCAAAAATTCAAATTTTCACATACTGATATTTTCAAAAATTCAAAATTTCAAATTTTCACATTCATATTTTCAGTTTCAAATATTTACATAATCGTATTTTCAAAATTTCAAATTTTCACATACTCATATTTTCAAAAATTCAAAATTTCAAATTTTCACATACATATTTTCAAAAATTCAAAATTTCAAATTTTCACATATTCATATTTTCAGTTTCAAATTTTTACATTTTCGTATTTTCAAAATTTAAAATTTTCACATACTATTATTTTCAAAAATTCAAAATTTCAAATTCACATACTCATATTTTCAAAAATTCAAATTTTCACATACTCGTATTTTCAAAATTTCAAATTTCTACATACTGATATTTTCAAAAATTTAAAATTTTCACATATTCATATATTCAAAAATTCAAATTTTCACATAATCGTAGTTTCAAAATTTCAACTTTTCACATACTGATATTTTCAAAAATTCAAAATTTCAAATTTTCACATACTCATATTTTCAAAAATTCAAATTTTCACATACTCATATTTTCAAAAATTCAAAATTTCAAATTTTCACATATTCATATATTCAAAAATTCAAATGTTTACATTCTCGTATTTTCAAAATTTAAAATTTTCACATATTCATATGTTCAAAAGTTCAAAATTTCAAATGTCAAAATACTCGTATTTTCAAAATTTCAAATTTTCACATACTCATATTTTCAAAAATTCAAAATTTATAATTTTCACATACTGATATTTTCAAAAATTCAAATTTTCACAAACTCAAATTTTCAAAAATTCAAAATTTCAAATTTGCACATATTCATATTTTGAAAGTTTCAAATATTTATATACTCGTATTTTCAACATTTAAAATTTACACATACTCGTATTTTCAAAAATTCAAAATTTCAAATTTTCACATACTCATATTTTCAAAAATTTAAAAATTCAAATTTGCACATACTCGTATTTTCAAAATTTAAAATTTTTACATACTGATATTTTCAAAAATTCAAAATTTCAAATTTTCACATACTCATATTTTCAAAAATTCAAAATTTCAAATTGTCACATACTCATATTTTCAAAAATTCAAAATTTCAAATTTTCACATATTCGTATTTTCAAAATTTCAAATTTTCACATACTGATATTTTCAAAAATTCAAAATTTCAAATTTTCACATACTCATATTTTCAAAAATTCAAAATTTCAAATTGTCACATACTCATATTTTCAAAAATTCAAAATTTCAAATTTTCACATATTCGTATTTTCAAAATTTCAAATTTTCACATACTGATATTTTCAAAAATTCAAATTTTCACATACTGATATTTTCAAAAATTCAAAATTTCAAATTTTCTCATACTGCTATTTTCAAAAATTCAAAATTTCAAATTGTCACATACTCATATTTTCAAAAATTCAAAATTTCAAATTTTCACATATTCGTATTTTCAAAATTTCAAATTTTCACATACTGATATTTTCAAAAATTCAAAATTTCAAATTTTCACATACTCATATTTTCAAAAATTCAAAATTTCAAATTGTCACATACTCATATTTTCAAAAATTCAAAATTTCAAATTTTCACATATTCGTATTTTCAAAATTTCAAATTTTCACATACTGATATTTTCAAAAATTCAAATTTTCACATACTGATATTTTCAAAAATTCAAAATTTCAAATTTTCTCATACTGCTATTTTCAAAAATTCAAAATTTCAAATTTTCACATACTCATATTTTCAAAAATTCAAAATTTTAAATTTTCTCATACTCATATTTTCAAAAATTCAAAATTTCAAATTTTCACATACATATTTTCAAAAATACAAAATTTCAAATTTTCACATATTCATATTTTCAAAGTTTCAAATTTTTACATACTGGTATTTTCAAAATTTAAAATTTTCACATACTCATATTTTCAAAAATTCAAAATTTCACATACTCGTAGTTTCAAAATTTCAAATTTTCACATACTGATATTTTCAAAAATTCAAAATTTCAAATTTTCACATACTCATATTTTCAAAAATTCAAAATTTCAAATTGTCACATACTCATATTTTCAAAAATTCAAAATTTCAAATTTTCACATATTCGTATTTTCAAAATTTCAAATTTTCACATACTGATATTTTCAAAAATTCAAATTTTCACATACTGATATTTTCAAAAATTCAAAATTTCAAATTTTCTCATACTGCTATTTTCAAAAATTCAAAATTTCAAATTTTCACATACTCATATTTTCAAAAATTCAAAATTTTAAATTTTCTCATACTCATATTTTCAAAAATTCAAAATTTCAAATTTTCACATACATATTTTCAAAAATACAAAATTTCAAATTTTCACATATTCATATTTTCAAAGTTTCAAATTTTTACATACTGGTATTTTCAAAATTTAAAATTTTCACATACTCATATTTTCAAAAATTCAAAATTTCAAATTCACATACTCATATTTTCAAAAATTCAAATTTTCACATACTCGTATTTTCAAAATTTCAAATTTCTACATACTGATATTTTCAAAAATTTAAAATTTTCACATATTCAAAAATTCATATCTTCACATAATCGTAGTTTCAAAATTTCAACTTTTCACATATAGATATTTTCAAAAATTCAAAATTTTCACATACTCATATTTTCAAAAATTCAAAATTTCAAATTTTCACATATTCATTAATTCAAAAATTTTCACACTCGTATTTTCAAAATTTCAAATTTCTACATACTGATATTTTCAAAAATTTAAAATTTTCACATATTCAAAAATTCAAATTTTCACATAATCGTAGTTTCAAAATTTCAACTTTTCACATATTGATATTTTCAAAAATTCAAAATTTTCACATACTCATATTTTCAAAAATTCAAAATTTCAAATTCACATACTCATATTTTCAAAAATTCAAATTTTCACATACTCGTATTTTCAAAATTTCAAATTTTTACATACTGATATTTTCAAAAATTTAAAATTTTCACATATTCATATATTCAAAAATTCAAATTTTCACATACTCGTAGTTTCAAAATTTCAAATTTTCTCATACTGATATTTTCAAAAATTTAAAATTTTTACATACTCATATTTTCAAAAATTCAAAATTTCAAATTCACATACTCATATTTTCAAAAATTCAAATTTTCACATACTGATATTTTCAAAAATTCAAAATTTCAAATTTTCACATATTCATTAATTCAAAAATTTTCACACTCGTATTTTCAAAATTTCAAATTTCTACATACTGATATTTTCAAAAATTTAAAATTTTCACATATTCAAAAATTCAAATTTTTCCATTCTCGTATTTTCAAAAATTCAAAATTTTAAATTTTCACATACTCATATTTTCAAAAATTTCAAATTTTCACATACTCATATTTTCGAAATTTCAAATTTTCACATACTGATATTTTCAAAAATTTTAAATTTCAAATTTTCACATATTCATATATTCAAAAATGTTCACACTCGTATTTTCAAAATTTCAAATTTTCACATACTCATATTTTCAAAAATTCAAATTTTCACATACTGATATTTTCAAAAATTCAAAATTTAAAATTTTCTCATACTGATATTTTCAAAAATTCAAAATTTTAAATTTTCACATACTCATATTTTCAAAAATTCAAAATTTTAAATTTTCACATACTCATATTTTCAAAAATTCAAAATTTCAAATTTTCACATATTCATTTTTTCAAATGTTTTCAATTTTTACATACTCGTATTTTCAAAATTTCAAATTTTCACATACTCATATTTTCAAAAATTCTAAATTTCAAATTTTCACATACTCATATTTTCAAAATTTCAAATTTTTACATTCTCGTATTTTCAAAATTTAAAATTTCCACATATTCATATGTTCAAAAGTTCAAATGTAAAAATACTCGTATTTTCAAAATTTCAATTTTTACATACTCGTATTTTCAAAATTTCAAATTTTCACATACTCATATTTTCAAAAATTCTAAATTTCAAATTTTCACATACTGATATTTTCAAAAATTCAAAATTTAAAATTTTCTCATACTGATATTTTCAAAAATTCAAAATTTAAAATTTTCACATACTCATATTTTCAAAAATTCAAAATTTTAAATTTTCACATACTCATATTTTCAAAAATTCAAAATTTCAAATTTTCACATATTCATTTTTTCAAATGTTTTCAATTTTTACATACTCGTAGTTTCAAAATTTCAACTTTTCACATATTGATATTTTCATAAATTCAAATTTTCACATACTCATATTTTCAAAAATTCAAAATTTCAAATTTTCACATACTCATATTTTCAAAATTTTCACATATTCAAAAATTCAAATTTTTACATACTCGTAGTTTCAAATTTCAAATTTTCACATACTGATATTTTCAAAATTTCAAAAGTTCAAATTTTCACATACTTATATTTTCAAAAATTCAAATTTTCACAAACTCAAATTTTCAAAAATTCAAGTTTTCAAATTTTCACATACTCGTATTTTCAAAATTTAAAATTTTTACATACTGATGTTTTCAAAAATTTGAAATTTTCACATATTCATATATTCAAAAATTCAAATTTTCACAAACTCGTAGTTTCAAAATTTCAAATTTTCACATACTGATATTTTCAAAAATTCAAAATTTCAAATATTCACATACTCATATTTTCAAAAATTTCAAATTTTCACACTCATATTTTCAAAGTTTCAAATTTTTACATACTCGTATTTTCAAATTTTCACATACTCGTATTTTCAAAAATTCAAATTTTCACATACTGATATTTTCAAAAATTCAAAATTTCAAATTTTCTCTTACTCATATATTCAAAAATTCAAAATTTCAAATTTTCACATACTCATATTTTCAAAAATTCAAAATTTAAAATTTTCACATATTCATATTTTCAAAGTTTCAAATTTTTACATACTCGTATTTTCAAAATTTAAAATTTTCACATACTCATATTTTCAAAAATGCAAAATTTCAAATTCACATACTCATATTTTCAAAAATTCAAATTTTCACATACTCGTATTTTCAAAATTTCAAATTTCTACATACTGATATTTTCAAAAATTTAAAATTTTCACATATTCATATATTCAAAAATTCAAATTTTCACATAATCGTAGTTTCAAAATTTCAACTTTTCACATATTGATATTTTCAAAAATTCAAAATTTTAAATTTTCACATACTCATATTTTCAAAAATTCAAAATTTCAAATTTTCACATATTCATATATTCATAAATTCAAATTTTTCCATTCTCGTATTTTCAAAAATTCAAAATTTTAAATTTTCACATACTCATATTTTCAAAAATTTCAAATTTTCACATACTCATATTTTCAAAAATTCAAAATTTCAAATTTTCACATATTCATATTTTCAAAGTTTCAAATATTTACATACTCGTATTTTCATAATTTCAAATTTTCACATACTGATATTTTCACAGTTTCAAATTTTCACATACTCATATATTCAAAAATTCAAAATTTCAAATTTTCACATACTCATATTTTCAAAAATTCAAAATTTTCAAAAATTCAAATTTTCACATACTCGTAGTTTCAAATTTCAAATTTTCACATACTGATATTTTCAAAAATTCATAAGTTCAAATTTTCACATACTGATATTTTCAAAAATTCAAATTTTCACAAACTCAAATTTTCAAAAATTCAAATTTTCAAAATTTCACATACTCGTATTTTCAAAATTTAAAGTTTTCACATACTGATATTTTCAAAAATTTCAAATTTTCACATATTCATATATTCAAATTTACACATATTCATATATTCATATTTTCACATAATCGTAGTTTCAAAATTTAAAATTTTCACATACTGATATTTTCAAAAATTTAAAATTTCAAATTTTCACATACTCATATTTTCAAAAATTCAAATTTTCACATACTCGTAGTTTCAAAATTTAAAATTTTTACATACTGATATTTTCAAAAATTTAAAATTTTCACATATTCATATATTCAAAAATTCAAATTTTCACATACTCGTAGTTTAAAATTTCAAATTTTCACATACTGATATTTTCAAAAATTCAAAATTTCAAATATTCACATACTCATATTTTCAAAAATTCAAAATTTCAAATTTTCACATTCATATTTTCAGTTTCAAATTTTTACATACTCGTATTTTCAAAATTTCAAATTTTCACATACATGTATTTTCAAAAATTCAAATTTTCACATACTGATATTTTCAAAAATTCAAAATTTCAAATTTTCACATTTTCATATTTTCAGTTTCAAATTTTTACATAATCGTATTTTCAAAATTTCAAATTTTCAAATTTTCACATTTTCATATTTTCAGTTTCAAATTTTTACATACTCGTATTTTCAAAATTTCAAATTTTCACATACATGTATTTTCAAAAATTCAAATTTTCACATACTCATATTTTCAAAAATTCAAAATTTCAAATTTTCACATTTTCATATTTTCAGTTTCAAATTTTTACATACTCGTATTTTCAAAATTTCAAATTTTCACATACATGTATTTTCAAAAATTCAAATTTTCACATACTGATATTTTCAAAAATTCAAAATTTCAAATTTTCTCATACTGATATTTTCAAAAATTCAAAATTACAAATTTTCACATTTTCATATTTTCAAAAATTCAAAATTTCAAATTTTCACATTTTCATATTTTCAGTTTCAAATTTTTACATACTCGTATTTTCAAAATTTCAAATTTTCACATACATGTATTTTCAAAAATTCAAATTTTCACATACTGATATTTTCAAAAATTCAAAATTTCAAATTTTCTCATACTGATATTTTCAAAAATTCAAAATTACAAATTTTCACATACATATTTTCAAAAATTCAAAATTTCAAATTTTCACATATTCATATTTTCAAAGTTTCAAATTTTTACATTTTCGTATTTTCAAAATTTAAAATTTTCACATACTCATATTTTCAAAAATTCAAAATTTCAAATTCACATACTCATATTTTCAAAAATTCAAATTTTCACATACTCGTATTTTCAAAATTTCAAATTTCTACATACTGATATTTTCAAAAATTTAAAATTTTCACATATTCATATATTCAAAAATTCAAATTTTCACATAATCGTAGTTTCAAAATTTCAACTTTTCACATACTGATATTTTCAAAAATTCAAAATTTCAAATTTTCACATACTCATATTTTCAAAAATTCAAATTTTCACATACTCATATTTTCAAAAATCAAAATTTCAAATTTTCACATATTCATATATTCAAAAATTCAAATGTTTACATTCTCGTATTTTCAAAATTTAAAATTTTCACATATTCATATGTTCAAAAGTTCAAAATTTCAAATGTCAAAATACTCGTATTTTCAAAATTTCAAATTTTCACATACTCATATTTTCAAAAATTCAAAATTTATAATTTTCACATACTCATATTTTCAAATTTCAAAATTTTAAATTTTCACATACTGATATTTTCAAAAATTCAAATTTTCACAAACTCAAATTTTCAAAAATTCAAAATTTCAAATTTGCACATATTCATATTTTGAAAGTTTCAAATATTTATATACTCGTATTTTCAACATTTAAAATTTACACATACTCGTATTTTCAAAATTTTAAATTTTCACATACTCATATTTTCAAAAATTCAATATTTTAAATTTTCACATATTCATTTTTTCAAATGTTTCAAATTTTTACATACTCGTATTTTGAAAATTTCAAATTTTCACATACTCATATTTTTACATTCTCATATTTTCAAAATTTAAAATTTTCACATATTCATATGTTCAAAAGTTCAAATGTCAAAATACTCGTATTTTCAAAATTTCAAATTTTCACATATTCATATTTACAAAATTTTTAAATTTTCATACATATTTTCAAAAATTCAAAATTTCAAATTTTCACATACTCATATATTCAAAAATTCAAAATTTCAAATTTTCACATACTCATATTTTCATAAATTTCAAATTTTCACATACTCGTAGTTTCAAATTTTCACAACTGATATTTTCAAAAATTCAAAAGTTCAAATTTTCACATACTGATATTTTCAAAAATTCAAATTTTCACAAACTCAAATTTTCAAATTTTCACATACTCGTATTTTCAAAATTTAAAGTTTTCACATACTGATATTTTCAAAAATTTCAAATTTTCACATATTCATATATTCAAATTTTCACATATTCATATATTCAAATTTTCACATACTCGTAGTTTCAAAATTTAAAATTTTCACATACTGATATTTTCAAAAATTTAAAATTACAAATTTTCACATACTCATATTTTCAAAAATTCAAATTTTCACATACTCGAATTTTCAAAATTTAAAATTTTTACATACTGATATTTTCAAAAATTTAAAATTTTCACATATTCATATATTCAAAAATTCAAATTTTCACATACTCGTAGTTTCAAAATTTCAAATTTTCACATACTGATATTTTCAAAAATTCAAAATTTCAAATATTCACATACTCATATTTTCAAAAATTCAAAATTTCAAATTTTCACATATTCATATTTTCAGTTTCAAATATTTACATAATCGTATTTTCAAAATTTCAAATTTTCACATACTGATATTTTCAAAAATTCCAAATTTCAAATTTTCACATACTCATATTTTCAAAAATTCAAAATTTCAAATTTTCACATTTTCATATTTTCAGTTTCAAATTTTTACATACTCGTATTTTCAAAATTTCAAATTTTCACATACTGATATTTTCAAAAATTCAAATTTTCACATACTGATATTTTCAAAAATTCAAAATTTCAAATTTTCTCATACTCATTTTCAAAAATTCAAAATTTCAAATTTTCACATACATATTTTCAAAAATACAAAATTTCAAATTTTCACATATTCATAATTTCAAAGTTTCAAATTTTTACATACTCGTATTTTCAAAATTTAAAATTTTCACATACTCATATTTTCAAAAATTCAAAATTTCAAATTCACATACTCATATTTTCAAAAATTCAAATTTTCACATACTCGTATTTTCAAAATTTCAAATTTCTACATACTGATATTTTCAAAAATTTAAAATTTTCACATATTCAAAAATTCAAATTTTCACATAATCGTAGTTTCAAAATTTCAACTTTTCACATATTGATATTTTCCAAAATTCAAAATTTTCACATACTCGTAGTTTCAAAATTTCAACTTTTCACATATTGATATTTTCAAAAATTCAAAATTTTCACATACTCATATTTTCAAAAATTCAAAATTTCAAATTTTCACATATTCATATATTCAAAAATTTTCACACTCGTATTTTCAAAATTTCAAATTTCTACATACTGATATTTTCAAAAATTTAAAATTTTCACATATTCAAAAATTCAAATTTTCACATAATCGTAGTTTTAAAATTTCAACTTTTCACATATTGATATTTTCAAAAATTCAAAATTTTCACATACTCATATTTTCAAAAATTCAAAATTTCAAATTTTCACATATTCATATATTCAAAAATTTTCACACTCGTATTTTCAAAATTTCAAATTTCTACATACTGATATTTTCAAAAATTTAAAATTTTCACATATTCAAAAATTCAAAATTTTCACATACTCGTAGTTTCAAAATTTCAACTTTTCACATATTGATATTTTCAAAAATTCAAAATTTTCACATACTCATATTTTCAAAAATTCAAAATTTCAAATTTTCACATATTCATATATTCAAAAATTTTCACACTCGTATTTTCAAAATTTCAAATTTCTACATACTGATATTTTCAAAAATTTAAAATTTTCACATATTCAAAAATTCAAATTTTCACATAATCGTAGTTTTAAAATTTCAAATTTTTACATACTGATATTTTCAAAAATTTAAAATGTTCACATATTCATATATTCAAAAATTCAAATTTTCACATACTCGTAGTTTCAAAATTTCAAATTTTCACATACTGATATTTTCAAAAATTCAAAATTTAAAATTTTTACATACTCATATTTTCAAAAATTCAAAATTTCAAATTCACATACTCATATTTTCAAATATTCAAATTTTCACATACTCGTATTTTCAAAATTTCAAATTTCTACATACTGATATTTTCAAAAATTTAAAATTTTCACATATTCAAAAATTCAAATTTTCACATAATCGTAGTTTCAAAATTTCAACTTTTCACATATTGATATTTTCAAAAATTCAAATTTTCACAAACTCAAATTTTCAAAAATTCAAATTTTCAAATTTTCACATACTCGTATTTTCAAAATTTAAAATTTTTACATACTGATGTTTTCAAAAATTTGAAATTTTCACATATTCAAAAATTCAAATTTTCACATACTCGTAGTTTCAAATTTCAAATTTTCTCTTACTGATATTTTCAAAAATTCAAAAGTTCAAATTTTCACATACTCATATTTTCAAAAATTCAAAATTTAAAATTTTCACATATTCATATTTTCAGTTTCAAATTTTTACATACTCGTATTTTCAAAATTTAAAATTTTCACATACTCATATTTTCAAAAATTCAAAATTTCAAATTCACATACTCATATTTTCAAAAATTAAAATTTTCACATACTCGTATTTTCAAAATTTCAAATTTCTACACACTGATATTTTCAAAAATTTAAAATTTTCACATATTCATATATTCAAAAATTCAAATTTTCACTAATCGTAGTTTCAAAATTTCAACTTTTCACATATTGATATTTTCAAAAATTCAAAATTTTAAATTTTCACATACTCATATTTTCAAAAATTCAAAATTTCAAATTTTCACATATTCATATATTCATAAATTCAAATTTTTCCATTCTCGTATTTTCAAAAATTCAAAATTTTAAATTTTCACATACTCATATTTTCAAAAATTTCAAATTTTCACATACTCATATTTTCAAAATTTCAAATTTTCACGTACTGATATTATCAAAAATTTACGATTTCAAATTTTCACATATTCATATATTAAAAAATTTTCAGATACTCGTATTTTCAAAATTTCAAATTTTCACATACTCATATTTTCAAAAATTAAAAATTTCAAATTTTCACATATTCATATTTTCAAAGTTTCAAATATTTACATACTCGTATTTTCATAATTTCAAATTTTCACATACTGATATTTTCAAAGTTTCAAATTTTCACATACTGATATTTTCAAAAATTTAAAATTTCAAATTTTCACATTCATATTTTCAAAGTTTCAAATTTTTACATACTCGTATTTTCAAATTTTCACATACTCGTATTTTCAAAAATTCAAATTTTCACATACTGATATTTTCAAAAATTCAAAATTTCAAATTTTCTCTTACTCATATATTCAAAAATTCAAAATTTCAAATTTTCACATACTCATATTTTCAAAAATTCAAAATTTAAAATTTTCACATATTCATATTTTCAAAGTTTCAAATTTTTACATACTCGTATTTTCAAAATTTAAAATTTTCACATACTCATATTTTCAAAAATGCAAAATTTCAAATTCACATACTCATATTTTCAAAAATTCAAATTTTCACATACTCGTATTTTCAAAATTTCAAATTTCTACATACTGATATTTTCAAAAATTTAAAATTTTCACTTATTCATATATTCAAAAATTCAAATTTTCACATAATCGTAGTTTCAAAATTTCAACTTTTCACATATTGATATTTTCAAAAATTCAAAATTTTAAATTTTCACATACTCATATTTTCAAAAATTCAAAATTTCAAATTTTCACATATTCATATATTCATAAATTCAAATTTTTCCATTCTCGTATTTTCAAAAATTCAAAATTTTAAATTTTCACATACTCATATTTTCAAAAATTTCAAATTTTCACATACTCATATTTTCAAAAATTCAAAATTTCAAATTTTCACATATTCATATTTTCAAAGTTTCAAATATTTACATACTCGTATTTTCATAATTTCAAATTTTCACATACTGATATTTTCACAGTTTCAAATTTTCACATACTCATATATTCAAAAATTCAAAATTTCAAATTTTCACATACTCATATTTTCAAAAATTCAAAATTTTCAAAAATTCAAATTTTCACATACTCGTAGTTTCAAATTTCAAATTTTCACATACTGATATTTTCAAAAATTCATAAGTTCAAATTTTCACATACTGATATTTTCAAAAATTCAAATTTTCACAAACTCAAATTTTCAAAAATTCAAATTTTCAAAATTTCACATACTCGTATTTTCAAAATTTAAAGTTTTCACATACTGATATTTTCAAAAATTTCAAATTTTCACATATTCATATATTCAAATTTACACATATTCATATATTCATATTTTCACATAATCGTAGTTTCAAAATTTAAAATTTTCACATACTGATATTTTCAAAAATTTAAAATTTCAAATTTTCACATACTCATATTTTCAAAAATTCAAATTTTCACATACTCGTAGTTTCAAAATTTAAAATTTTTACATACTGATATTTTCAAAAATTTAAAATTTTCACATATTCATATATTCAAAAATTCAAATTTTCACATACTCGTAGTTTAAAATTTCAAATTTTCACATACTGATATTTTCAAAAATTCAAAATTTCAAATATTCACATACTCATATTTTCAAAAATTCAAAATTTCAAATTTTCACATTCATATTTTCAGTTTCAAATTTTTACATACTCGTATTTTCAAAATTTCAAATTTTCACATACATGTATTTTCAAAAATTCAAATTTTCACATACTGATATTTTCAAAAATTCAAAATTTCAAATTTTCACATTTTCATATTTTCAGTTTCAAATTTTTACATAATCGTATTTTCAAAATTTCAAATTTTCAAATTTTCACATTTTCATATTTTCAGTTTCAAATTTTTACATACTCGTATTTTCAAAATTTCAAATTTTCACATACATGTATTTTTAAAAATTCAAATTTTCACATACTCATATTTTCAAAAATTCAAAATTTCAAATTTTCACATTTTCATATTTTCAGTTTCAAATTTTTACATACTCGTATTTTCAAAA
Organism: Muscina levida; assembly: GCA_964034835.1. Taxonomy (NCBI): domain Eukaryota; kingdom Metazoa; phylum Arthropoda; class Insecta; order Diptera; family Muscidae; genus Muscina; species Muscina levida. The sequence goes on along the minus strand of CAXIUB010000125.1, from coordinate 94,145 downwards.
TTTCAAATTTTCACATACATGTATTTTCAAAAATTCAAATTTTCACATACTGATATTTTCAAAAATTCAAAATTTCAAATTTTCTCATACTGATATTTTCAAAAATTCAAAATTACAAATTTTCACATTTTCATATTTTCAAAAATTCAAAATTTCAAATTTTCACATTTTCATATTTTCAGTTTCAAATTTTTACATACTCGTATTTTCAAAATTTCAAATTTTCACATACATGTATTTTCAAAAATTCAAATTTTCACATACTGATATTTTCAAAAATTCAAAATTTCAAATTTTCTCATACTGATATTTTCAAAAATTCAAAATTACAAATTTTCACATACATATTTTCAAAAATTCAAAATTTCAAATTTTCACATATTCATATTTTCAAAGTTTCAAATTTTTACATTTTCGTATTTTCAAAATTTAAAATTTTCACATACTCATATTTTCAAAAATTCAAAATTTCAAATTCACATACTCATATTTTCAAAAATTCAAATTTTCACATACTCGTATTTTCAAAATTTCAAATTTCTACATACTGATATTTTCAAAAATTTAAAATTTTCACATATTCATATATTCAAAAATTCAAATTTTCACATAATCGTAGTTTCAAAATTTCAACTTTTCACATACTGATATTTTCAAAAATTCAAAATTTCAAATTTTCACATACTCATATTTTCAAAAATTCAAATTTTCACATACTCATATTTTCAAAAAACAAAATTTCAAATTTTCACATATTCATATATTCAAAAATTCAAATGTTTACATTCTCGTATTTTCAAAATTTAAAATTTTCACATATTCATATGTTCAAAAGTTCAAAATTTCAAATGTCAAAATACTCGTATTTTCAAAATTTCAAATTTTCACATACTCATATTTTCAAAAATTCAAAATTTATAATTTTCACATACTCATATTTTCAAATTTCAAAATTTTAAATTTTCACATACTGATATTTTCAAAAATTCAAATTTTCACAAACTCAAATTTTCAAAAATTCAAAATTTCAAATTTGCACATATTCATATTTTGAAAGTTTCAAATATTTATATACTCGTATTTTCAACATTTAAAATTTACACATACTCGTATTTTCAAAATTTTAAATTTTCACATACTCATATTTTCAAAAATTCAATATTTTAAATTTTCACATATTCATTTTTTCAAATGTTTCAAATTTTTACATACTCGTATTTTGAAAATTTCAAATTTTCACATACTCATATTTTTACATTCTCATATTTTCAAAATTTAAAATTTTCACATATTCATATGTTCAAAAGTTCAAATGTCAAAATACTCGTATTTTCAAAATTTCAAATTTTCACATATTCATATTTACAAAATTTTTAAATTTTCATACATATTTTCAAAAATTCAAAATTTCAAATTTTCACATACTCATATATTCAAAAATTCAAAATTTCAAATTTTCACATACTCATATTTTCATAAATTTCAAATTTTCACATACTCGTAGTTTCAAATTTTCACAACTGATATTTTCAAAAATTCAAAAGTTCAAATTTTCACATACTGATATTTTCAAAAATTCAAATTTTCACAAACTCAAATTTTCAAAAATTCAAATTTTCAAATTTTCACATACTCGTATTTTCAAAATTTAAAGTTTTCACATACTGATATTTTCAAAAATTTCAAATTTTCACATATTCATATATTCAAATTTTCACATATTCATATATTCAAATTTTCACATACTCGTAGTTTCAAAATTTAAAATTTTCACATACTGATATTTTCAAAAATTTAAAATTACAAATTTTCACATACTCATATTTTCAAAAATTCAAATTTTCACATACTCGAATTTTCAAAATTTAAAATTTTTACATACTGATATTTTCAAAAATTTAAAATTTTCACATATTCATATATTCAAAAATTCAAATTTTCACATACTCGTAGTTTCAAAATTTCAAATTTTCACATACTGATATTTTCAAAAATTCAAAATTTCAAATATTCACATACTCATATTTTCAAAAATTCAAAATTTCAAATTTTCACATATTCATATTTTCAGTTTCAAATATTTACATAATCGTATTTTCAAAATTTCAAATTTTCACATACTGATATTTTCAAAAATTCCAAATTTCAAATTTTCACATACTCATATTTTCAAAAATTCAAAATTTCAAATTTTCACATTTTCATATTTTCAGTTTCAAATTTTTACATACTCGTATTTTCAAAATTTCAAATTTTCACATACTGATATTTTCAAAAATTCAAATTTTCACATACTGATATTTTCAAAAATTCAAAATTTCAAATTTTCTCATACTCATTTTCAAAAATTCAAAATTTCAAATTTTCACATATATATTTTCAAAAATACAAAATTTCAAATTTTCACATATTCATAATTTCAAAGTTTCAAATTTTTACATACTCGTATTTTCAAAATTTAAAATTTTCACATACTCATATTTTCAAAAATTCAAATTTTCACATACTCGTATTTTCAAAATTTCAAATTTCTACATACTGATATTTTCAAAAATTTAAAATTTTCACATATTCAAAAATTCAAATTTTCACATAATCGTAGTTTCAAAATTTCAACTTTTCACATATTGATATTTTCCAAAATTCAAAATTTTCACATACTCGTAGTTTCAAAATTTCAACTTTTCACATATTGATATTTTCAAAAATTCAAAATTTTCACATACTCATATTTTCAAAAATTCAAAATTTCAAATTTTCACATATTCATATATTCAAAAATTTTCACACTCGTATTTTCAAAATTTCAAATTTCTACATACTGATATTTTCAAAAATTTAAAATTTTCACATATTCAAAAATTCAAATTTTCACATAATCGTAGTTTTAAAATTTCAACTTTTCACATATTGATATTTTCAAAAATTCAAAATTTTCACATACTCATATTTTCAAAAATTCAAAATTTCAAATTTTCACATATTCATATATTCAAAAATTTTCACACTCGTATTTTCAAAATTTCAAATTTCTACATACTGATATTTTCAAAAATTTAAAATTTTCACATATTCAAAAATTCAAAATTTTCACATACTCGTAGTTTCAAAATTTCAACTTTTCACATATTGATATTTTCAAAAATTCAAAATTTTCACATACTCATATTTTCAAAAATTCAAAATTTCAAATTTTCACATATTCATATATTCAAAAATTTTCACACTCGTATTTTCAAAATTTCAAATTTCTACATACTGATATTTTCAAAAATTTAAAATTTTCACATATTCAAAAATTCAAATTTTCACATAATCGTAGTTTTAAAATTTCAAATTTTTACATACTGATATTTTCAAAAATTTAAAATGTTCACATATTCATATATTCAAAAATTCAAATTTTCACATACTCGTAGTTTCAAAATTTCAAATTTTCACATACTGATATTTTCAAAAATTCAAAATTTAAAATTTTTACATACTCATATTTTCAAAAATTCAAAATTTCAAATTCACATACTCATATTTTCAAATATTCAAATTTTCACATACTCGTATTTTCAAAATTTCAAATTTCTACATACTGATATTTTCAAAAATTTAAAATTTTCACATATTCAAAAATTCAAATTTTCACATAATCGTAGTTTCAAAATTTCAACTTTTCACATATTGATATTTTCAAAAATTCAAATTTTCACAAACTCAAATTTTCAAAAATTCAAATTTTCAAATTTTCACATACTCGTATTTTCAAAATTTAAAATTTTTACATACTGATGTTTTCAAAAATTTGAAATTTTCACATATTCAAAAATTCAAATTTTCACATACTCGTAGTTTCAAATTTCAAATTTTCTCTTACTGATATTTTCAAAAATTCAAAAGTTCAAATTTTCACATACTCATATTTTCAAAAATTCAAAATTTAAAATTTTCACATATTCATATTTTCAGTTTCAAATTTTTACATACTCGTATTTTCAAAATTTAAAATTTTCACATACTCATATTTTCAAAAATTCAAAATTTCAAATTCACATACTCATATTTTCAAAAATTAAAATTTTCACATACTCGTATTTTCAAAATTTCAAATTTCTACACACTGATATTTTCAAAAATTTAAAATTTTCACATATTCATATATTCAAAAATTCAAATTTTCACTAATCGTAGTTTCAAAATTTCAACTTTTCACATATTGATATTTTCAAAAATTCTAAATTTTAAATTTTCACATACTCATATTTTCAAAAATTCAAAATTTCAAATTTTCACATATTCATATATTCATAAATTCAAATTTTTCCATTCTCGTATTTTCAAAAATTCAAAATTTTAAATTTTCACATACTCATATTTTCAAAAATTTCAAATTTTCACATACTCATATTTTCAAAATTTCAAATTTTCACGTACTGATATTATCAAAAATTTACGATTTCAAATTTTCACATATTCATATATTAAAAAATTTTCAGATACTCGTATTTTCAAAATTTCAAATTTTCACATACTCATATTTTCAAAAATTAAAAATTTCAAATTTTCACATATTCATATTTTCAAAGTTTCAAATATTTACATACTCGTATTTTCATAATTTCAAATTTTCACATACTGATATTTTCAAAGTTTCAAATTTTCACATACTGATATTTTCAAAAATTTAAAATTTCAAATTTTCACATATTCATATATTCAAAAATTTTCACATACTCGTATTTTCAAAATTTCAAATTTTCACATACTCATATTTTCAAAAATTCAAAATTTCAAATTTTCACATACTCATATTTTCAGAAATTCAAAATTTCAAATTTTCACATATTCATATTTTCAAAGTTTCAAATTTTTATATACTCATATTTTCAAAAATTCAAAATTTCAAATTCGCATACTCATATTTTCAAAAATTCAAATTTTCACATACTCGTATTTTCAAATTTCAAATTTTTAAATACTGATATTTTCAAAAATTTAAAAAAAAATTAAAATACTGATAGTTTCAAAAATTTCAAATTTTCACATATTCATACAATCAAAAATTCAAATTTTCACATACTCGTAGTTTCAAAATTTCAAATTTTCACATACTGATATTTTCAAAAATTCAAAATTTCAAATTTTCACATACTCATATTTTCAAAAATTCAAAATTTCAAATTTTCACATACTCATATTTTCAAAAATTCAAATTTTCACATATTCATATTTTCAGTTTCAAATATTTACGTACTCGTATTTTCAAAATTTCAAATTTTCACATACTGATATTTTCAAATATTTAAAATTTCAAATTTTCACATTTTCATATATTAAAAAATTTAAATTTTCACATACTCGTATTTTCAAAATTTCAAATTTATACATACTAATATTTTCAAAAATTTCAAATTTCAAATTTTCACATATTCATATATTCAAAAAATCAAATATTCACATACTCGTAGTTTCGAAATTTTAAATTTTCCCATACTCATATTTTCAAAAATTCAAAATTTAAAATTTTCACATATTCATATTTTCAAAAATTCAAAATTTTCACATATTCATATATTCAAAAATTCAAATTTTTACATTCTCGTATTTTCAAAATTTAAAATTTTCACATATTCATATGTTCAAAAGTTCAAAATTTCAAATGTCAAAATACTCGTATTTTCAAAATTTCAAATTTTCACATACTCATATTTTCAAAAATTCAAAATTTATAATTTTTACATACTCATATTTTCAAAAATTTAAAATTTTAAATTTTCACATACTGATATTTTCAAAAATTCAAATTTTCACAAACTCAAATTTTCAAAAATTCAAAATTTCAAATTTTCACTTATTCATATTTTGAAAGTTTCAAATATTTATATACTCGTATTTTCAACATTTAAAATTTTCACATACTCGTATTTTCAAAATTTCAAATTTTCACATACTGATATTTTTAAAAATTCAAAATTTCAAATTTTCACATACTCATATTTTCAAAAATTCAAATTTTCACATACTCATATTTTCAAAAATTCAAAATTTCAAATTTTCACATTTTCATATTTTCAGTTTCAAATTTTTACATACTCGTATTTTCAAAATTTCAAATTTTCACATACATGTATTTTCAAAAATACAAAATTTCAAATTTTCACATATTCATATTTTCAAAGTTTCAAATTTTTACATACTCGTATTTTCAAAATTTAAAATTTTCACATACTCATATTTTCAAAAATTCAAAATTTCAAATTCACATACTCATATTTTCAAAAATTCAAATTTTCACATACTCGTATTCATATGTTCAAAAGTTCAAAATTTCAAATGTCAAAATACTCGTATTTTCAAAATTTCAAATTTTCACATACTGATATTTTCAAAAATTCAAAATTTCAAATTTTCACATACATATTTTCAAAAATACAAAATTTCAAATTTTCACATATTCATATTTTCAAAGTTTCAAATTTTTACATACTCGTATTTTCAAAATTTAAAATTTTCACATACTCATATTTTCAAAAATTCAAAATTTCAAATTCACATACTCATATTTTCAAAAATTCAAATTTTCACATACTCGTATTTTCAAAATTTCAAATTTCTACATACTGATATTTTCAAAAATTTAAAATTTTCACATATTCAAAAATTCAAATTTTCACATAATCGTAGTTTCACAATTTCAACTTTTCACATACTCATATATTCAAAAATTCAAAATTTCAAATTTTCACATACTCATATTTTCATAAATTTCAAATTTTCACATACTCGTAGTTTCAAATTTTCACATACTGATATTTTCAAAAATTCAAAAGTTCAAATTTTCACATACTGATATTTTCAAAAATTCAAATTTTCACAAACTCAAATTTTCAAAAATTCAAATTTTCAAATTTTCACATACTCGTATTTTCAAAATTTAAAGTTTTAACATACTGATATTTTCAAAAATTTCAAATTTTCACATATTCATATATTCAAATTTTCACATATTCATATATTCAAATTTTCACATACTGATATTTTCAAAAATTTCAAATTTCAAATTTTCACATACTCATATTTTCAAAAATTCAAATTTTCACATACTCGAATTTTCAAAATTTAAAATTTTTACATACTGATATTTTCAAAAATTTAAAATTTTCACATATTCATATATTCAAAAATTCAAATTTTCACATACTCGTAGTTTCAAAATTTCAAATTTTCACATACTGATATTTTCAAAAATTCAAAATTTCAAATATTCACATACTCATATTTTCAATAATTCAAAATTTCAAATTTTCACATATTCATATTTTCAGTTTCAAATATTTACATAATCGTATTTTCAAAATTTCAAATTTTCACATACTGATATTTTCAAAAATTCCAAATTTCAAATTTTCACATACTCATATTTTCAAAAATTCAAAATTTCACATTTTCAAATTTTCATATTTTCAGTTTCAAATTTTTACATACTCGTATTTTCAAAATTTCAAATTTTCACATACTGATATTTTCAAAAATTTAAATTTTCACATACTGATATTTTCAAAAATTCAAAATTTCAAATTTTCTCATACTCATATTTTCAAAAATTCAAAATTTCAAATTTTCACATACATATTTTCAAAAATACAAAATTTCAAATTTTCACATATTCATATTTTCAAAGTTTCAAATTTTTACATACTCGTATTTTCAAAATTTAAAATTTTCACATACTCATATTTTCAAAAATTCAAAATTTCAAATTCACATACTCATATTTTCAAAAATTCAAATTTTCACATACTCGTATTTTCAAAATTTCAAATTTCTACATACTGATATTTTCAAAAATTTAAAATTTTCACATATTCAAAAATTCAAATTTTCACATAATCGTAGTTTCAAAATTTCAATTTTTCACATATTGATATTTTCAAAAATTCAAAATTTTCACATACTCATATTTTCAAAATTTCAAATTTTCACATATTCATATATTCAAAAATTTTCACACTCGTATTTTCAAAATTTCAAATTTTTACATACTGATATTTTCAAAAATTTAAAATTTTCACATATTCATATATTCAAAAATTCAAAATTTCAAATTCACATACTCATATTTTCAAAAATTCAAATTTTTACATACTCGTATTTTCAAAATTTCAAATTTCTACATACTGATATTTTCAAAAATTTAAAATTTTCACATATTCAAAAATTCAAATTTTCACATAATCGTAGTTTCAAAATTTCAACTTTTCACATATTGATATTTTCAAAACTTCAAAATTTTCACATACTCATATTTTCAAAAATTCAAAATTTCAAATTTTCACATATTCATATATTCAAAAATTTTCACACTCGTATTTTCAAAATTTCAAATTTTTACATACTGATATTTTCAAAAATTTAAAATTTTCACATATTCATATATTCAAAAATTCAAAATTTCAAATTCACATACTCATATTTTCAAAAATTCAAATTTTCACATACTCGTATTTTCAAAATTTCAAATTTCTACATACTGATATTTTCAAAAATTTAAAATTTTCACATATTCAAAAATTCAAAAATTCAAAATTTCAAATTCACATACTCATATTTTCAAAAATTCAAATTTTCACATACTCGTATTTTCAAAATTTCAAATTTCTACATACTGATATTTTCAAAAATTTAAAATTTTCACATATTCATATATTCAAAAATTCAAAATTTCAAATTCACATACTCATATTTTCAAAAATTCAAATTTTCACATACTCGTATTTTCAAAATTTCAAATTTCTACATACTGATATTTTCAAAAATTTAAAATTTTCACATATTCAAAAATTCAAATTTTCACATAATCGTAGTTTCAAAATTTCAATTTTTCACATATTGATATTTTCAAAAATTCAAAATTTTCACATACTCATATTTTCAAAATTTCAAATTTTCACATATTCATATATTCAAAAATTTTCACACTCGTATTTTCAAAATTTCAAATTTTTACATACTGATATTTTCAAAAATTTAAAATTTTCACATATTCATATATTCAAAAATTCAAAATTTCAAATTCACATACTCATATTTTCAAAAATTCAAATTTTCACATACTCGTATTTTCAAAATTTCAAATTTCTACATACTGATATTTTCAAAAATTTAAAATTTTCACATATTCAAAAATTCAAATTTTCACATAATCGTAGTTTCAAAATTTCAACTTTTCACATACTGATATTTTCAAAAATTTAAAATTTTCACATATTCATATATTCAAAAATTCAAAATTTCAAATTCACATACTCATATTTTCAAAAATTCAAATTTTCACATACTCGTATTTTCAAAATTTCAAATTTCTACATACTGATATTTTCAAAAATTTAAAATTTTCACATATTCAAAAATTCAAATTTTCACATAATCGTAGTTTCAAAATTTCAACTTTTCACATATTGATATTTTCAAAAATTCAAAATTTTCACATACTCATATTTTCAAAAATTCAAAATTTCAAATTTTCTCATACTCATATTTTCAAAAATTCAAAATTTCAAATTTTCACATACATATTTTCAAAAATACAAAATTTCAAATTTTCACATATTCATATTTTCAAAGTTTCAAATTTTTACATACTCGTATTTTCAAAATTTAAAATTTTCACATACTCATATTTTCAAAAATTCAAAATTTCAAATTCACATACTCATATTTTCAAAAATTCAAATTTTCACATACTCGTATTTTCAAAATTTCAAATTTCTACATACTGATATTTTCAAAAATTTAAAATTTTCACATATTCAAAAATTCAAATTTTCACATAATCGTAGTTTCAAAATTTCAACTTTTCACATATTGATATTTTCAAAAATTCAAAATTTTCACATACTCATATTCTCAAAAATTCAAAATTTCAAATTTTCACATATTCATATATTCAAAAATTTTCACACTCGTATTTTCAAAATTTCAAATTTTTACATACTGATATTTTCAAAAATTTAAAATTTTCACATATTCATATATTCAAAAATTCAAAATTTCAAATTCACATACTCATATTTTCAAAAATTCAAATTTTCACATATTCATATTTTCAAAGTATCAAATTTTTACATACTCGTATTTTCAAAATTTAAAATTTTCACATACTCATATTTTCAAAAATTCAAAATTTCAAATTCACATACTCATATTTTCAAAAATTCAAATTTTCACATACTGATATTTTCAAAAATTCAAAATTTAAAATTTTTACATACTCATATTTTCAAAAATTCAAAATTTCAAATTTTTACATACTCATATTTTCAAAAATTCAAATTTTCACATACTCGCATTTTCAAAATTTCAAATTTCTACATACTGATATTTTCAAAAATTTAAAATTTTCACATATTCAAAAATTCAAATTTTCACATAATCGTAGTTTCAAAATTTCAACTTTTCACATATTGATATTTTCAAAAATTCAAAATTTTCACATACTCATATTTTCAAAAATTCAAAATTTCAAATTTTCACATACTCATATATTCAAAAATTTTCACACTCGTATTTTCAAAATTTCAAATTTTTACATACTGATATTTTCAAAAATTTAAAATTTTCACATATTCATATATTCAAAAATTCAAATTTTCACATACTCGTGTTTCAAAATTTCAAATTTTCACATACTGATATTTTCAAAAATTCAAAATTTCAAATTTTTACATACTCATATTTTCAAAAATTCAAAATTTCAAATTCACATACTCATATTTTCAAAATTTCAAATTTTCACATACTCATATTTTCAAAATTTCAAATTTTCAAATTTTTACATTCTCGTATTTTCAAAATTTAAAATTTTCACATATTCATATGTTCAAAAGTTCAAATGTAAAAATACTCGTATTTTCAAAATTAAAAATTTTCACATATTCATATTTACAAAATTTTTAAATTTTCACATACATATTTTCAAAAATTCAAAATTTAAAATTTTCACATACTCATATTTTCAAAAATTCAAAATTTCAAATTTTCACATACTCATATTTTCAAAAATTTCAAATTTTCACATATTCAAAAATTCAAATTTTCACATACTCGTAGTTTCAAATTTCAAATTTTCACATACTGATATTTTCAAAAATTCAAAAGTTCAAATTTTCACATACTTATATTTTCAAAAATTCAAATTTTCACAAACTCAAATTTTCAAAAATTCAAATTTTCAAATTTTCACATACTCGTATTTTCAAAATTTAAAATTTTTACATACTGATGTTTTCAAAAATTTGAAATTTTCACATATTCATATATTCAAAAATTCAAATTTTCACAAACTCGTAGTTTCAAAATTTAAAATTTTCACATACTGATATTTTCAAAAATTCAAAATTTAAAATATTCACATACTCATATTTTCAAAAATTTCAAATTTTCACACTCATATTTTCAAAGTTTCAAATTTTTACATACTCGTATTTTCAAAATTTCAAATTTTCACATACTCGTATTTTCAAAAATTCAAATTTTCACATACTGATATTTTCAAAAATTCAAAATTTCAAATTTTCTCTTACTCATATTTTCAAAAATTCAAAATTTCAAATTTTCACATACTCATATTTTCAAAAATTCAAAATTTAAAATTTTCACATATTCATATTTTCAGTTTCAAATTTTTACATACTCGTATTTTCAAAATTTAAAATTTTCACATACTCATATTTTCAAAAATTCAAAATTTCAAATTCACATACTCATATTTTCAAAAATTAAAATTTTCACATACTCGTATTTTCAAAATTTCAAATTTCTACACACTGATATTTTCAAAAATTTAAAATTTTCACATATTCATATATTCAAAAATTCAAATTTTCACATAATCGTAGTTTCAAAATTTCAACTTTTCACATATTGATATTTTCAAAAATTCAAAATTTTAAATTTTCACATACTCATATTTTCAAAAATTCAAAAATTCAAATTTTCACATATTCATATATTCATAAATTCAAATTTTTCCATTCTCGTATTTTCAAAAATTCAAAATTTTAAATTTTCACATACTCATATTTTCAAAAATTTCAAATTTTCACATACTCATATTTTCAAAATTTCAAATTTTCACGTACTGATATTATCAAAAATTTACGATTTCAAATTTTCACATATTCATATATTAAAAAATTTTCAGATACTCGTATTTTCAAAATTTCAAATTTTCACATACTCATATTTTCAAAAATTAAAAATTTCAAATTTTCACATATTCATATTTTCAAAGTTTCAAATATTTACATACTCGTATTTTCATAATTTCAAATTTTCACATACTGATATTTTCAAAGTTTCAAATTTTCACATACTGATATTTTCAAAAATTTAAAATTTCAAATTTTCACATATTCATATATTCAAAAATTTTCACATACTCGTATTTTCAAAATTTCAAATTTTCACATACTCATATTTTCAAAAATTCAAAATTTCAAATTTTCACATACTCATATTTTCAGAAATTCAAAATTTCAAATTTTCACATATTCATATTTTCAAAGTTTCAAATTTTTATATACTCATATTTTCAAAAATTCAAAATTTCAAATTCGCATACTCATATTTTCAAAAATTCAAATTTTCACATACTCGTATTTTCAAATTTCAAATTTTTAAATACTGATATTTTCAAAAATTTAAAAAAAAATTAAAATACTGATAGTTTCAAAAATTTCAAATTTTCACATATTCATATAATCAAAAATTCAAATTTTCACATACTCGTAGTTTCAAAATTTCAAATTTTCACATACTGATATTTTCAAAAAATCAAAATTTCAAATTTTCACATACTCATATTTTCAAAAATTCAAAATTTCAAATTTTCACATACTCATATTTTCAAAAATTCAAATTTTCACATATTCATATTTTCAGTTTCAAATATTTACGTACTCGTATTTTCAAAATTTCAAATTTTCACATACTGATATTTTCAAATATTTAAAATTTCAAATTTTCACATTTTCATATATTCAAAAATTCAAATTTTCAAATACTCGTATTTTCAAAATTACAAATTTGTACATACTAATATTTTCAAAAATTTCAAATTTTCACATATTCATATATTCAAAAATTCAAATATTCACATACTCGTAGTTTCGAAATTTTAAATTTTCCCATACTCATATTTTCAAAAATTCAAAATTTAAAATTTTCACATATTCATATTTTCAAAAATTCAAAATTTTCACATATTCATATATTCAAAAATTCAAATGTTTACATTCTCGTATTTTCAAAATTTAAAATTTTCACATATTCATATGTTCAAAAGTTCAAAATTTCAAATGTCAAAATACTCGTATTTTCAAAATTTCAAATTTTCACATACTCATATTTTCAAAAATTCAAAATTTATAATTTTCACATACTCATATTTTCAAATTTCAAAATTTTAAATTTTCACATACTGATATTTTCAAAAATTCAAATTTTCACAAACTCAAATTTTCAAAAATTCAAAATTTCAAATTTGCACATATTCATATTTTGAAAGTTTCAAATATTTATATACTCGTATTTTCAACATTTAAAATTTACACATACTCGTATTTTCAAAATTTCAAATTTTCACATACTGATATTTTCAAATTTTCAAATTTTCACATACTCATATTTTCAAAAATTCAAATTTTCACATACTCATATTTTCAAAATTTTCCAATTTTCACATATTCTTATTTTCAGTTTCAAATTTTTACATACTCGTATTTTCAAAATTTCAAATTTTCACTTACTCATATTTTCAAAAATTCAAAATTTCAAATTTTCACATACTCATATTTTCAAAAATTTAAAAATTCAAATTTTCACATATTCGTATTTTCAAAATTTAAAATTTTTACATACTGATATTTTCAAACATTTCAAATTTCAAATTTTCACATATTCATATATTCAAAAATTCAAATTTTCACATACTCGTAGTTTCAAAATTTCAAATTTTCACATACTGATATTTTCAAAAATTCAAAATTTCAAATTTTCACATACTCATATTTTCAAAAATTCAAAATTTCAAATTGTCACATACTCATATTTTCAAAAATTCAAAATTTCAAATTGTCACATATTCGTATTTTCAAAATTTCAAATTTTCACATACTGATATTTTCAAAAATTCAAAATTTTCACATACTGATATTTTCAAAAATTCAAAATTTCAAATTTTCTCATACTGCTATTTTCAAAAATTCATAATTTCAAATTTTCACATACTCATATTTTCAAAAATTTAAAATTTTAAATTTTCACATACTCATATTTTCAAAAATTCAATATTTTAAATTATCACATATTCATTTTTTCAAATGTTTCAAATTTTTGCATACTCGTATTTTGAAAATTTCAAATTTTCACATACTCATATTTTCAAAAATTCTAAATTTCAAATTTTCACATACTCATATTTTCAAAATTTCAAATTTTCACATTCTCATATTTTCAAAATTTTCACATATTCATATGTTCAAAAGTTCAAATGTCAAAATACTCGTATTTTCAAAATTTCAAATTTTCACATATTCATATTTACAAAATTTTTAAATTTGCATACATATTTTCAAAAATTCAAAATTTAAAATTTTCTCTTACTCATATTTTCAAAAATTCAAAATTTCAAATTTTCACATATTCATATTTTCAGTTTCAAATTTTTACATACTCGTATTTTCAAAATTTAAAATTTTCACATACTCATATTTTCAAAAATTTCAAATTCACATACTCATATTTTCAAAAATTAAAATTTTCACATACTCGTATTTTCAAAATTTCAAATTTCTACACACTGATATTTTCAAAAATTTAAAATTTTCACATATTCATATATTCAAAAATTCAAATTTTCACATAATCGTAGTTTCAAAATTTCAACTTTTCACATATTGATATTTTCAAAAATTCAAAATTTTAAATTTTCACATACTCATATTTTCAAAAATTCAAAATTTCAAATTTTCACATATTCATATATTCATAAATTCAAATTTTTCCATTCTCGTATTTTCAAAAATTCAAAATTTTAAATTTTCACATACTCATATTTTCAAAAATTTCAAATTTTCACATACTCATATTTTCAAAATTTCAAATTTTCACGTACTGATATTATCAAAAATTTACGATTTCAAATTTTCACATATTCATATATTAAAAAATTTTCAGATACTCGTATTTTCAAAATTTCAAATTTTCACATACTCATATTTTCAAAAATTAAAAATTTCAAATTTTCACATATTCATATTTTCAAAGTTTCAAATATTTACATACTCGCATTTTCATAATTTCAAATTTTCACATACTGATATTTTCAAAGTTTCAAATTTTCACATACTGATATTTTCAAAAATTTAAAATTTCAAATTTTCACATATTCATATATTCAAAAATTTTCACATACTCGTATTTTCAAAATTTCAAATTTTCACATACTCATATTTTCAAAAATTCAAAATTTCAAATTTTCACATACTCATATTTTCAGAAATTCAAAATTTCAAATTTTCACATATTCATATTTTCAGTTTCAAATTTTTATATACTCATATTTTCAAAAATTCAAAATTTCAAATTCGCATACTCATATTTTCAAAAATTCAAATTTTCACATACTCGTATTTTCAAATTTCAAATTTTTAAATACTGATATTTTCAAAAATTTAAAAAAAAATTAAAATACTGATAGTTTCAAAAATTTCAAATTTTCACATATTCATATAATCAAAAATTCAAATTTTCACATACTCGTAGTTTCAAAATTTCAAATTTTCACATACTGATATTTTCAAAAATTCAAAATTTCAAATTTTCACATACTCATATTTTCAAAAATTCAAAATTTCAAATTTTCACATACTCATATTTTCAAAAATTCAAATTTTCACATATTCATATTTTCAGTTTCAAATATTTACGTACTCGTATTTTCAAAATTTCAAATTTTCACATACTGATATTTTCAAATATTTAAAATTTCAAATTTTCACATTTTCATATATTCAAAAATTCAAATTTTCACATACTCGTATTTTCAAAATTTCAAATTTGTACATACTAATATTTTCAAAAATTTCAAATTTCAAATTTTCACATATTCATATATTCAAAAATTCAAATATTCAAATACTCGTAGTTTCGAAATTTTAAATTTTCCCATACTCATATTTTCAAAAATTCAAAATTTAAAATTTTCACATATTCATATTTTCAAAAATTCAAAATTTTCACATATTCATATATTCAAAAATTCAAATTTTTACATTCTCGTATTTTCAAAATTTAAAATTTTCACATATTCATATGTTCAAAAGTTCAAAATTTCAAATGTCAAAATACTCGTATTTTCAAAATTTCAAATTTTCACATACTCATATTTTCAAAAATTCAAAATTTATAATTTTTACATACTCATATTTTCAAAAATTTAAAATTTTAAATTTTCACATACTGATATTTTCAAAAATTCAAATTTTCACAAACTCAAATTTTCAAAAATTCAAAATTACAAATTTTCACTTATTCATATTTTGAAAGTTTCAAATATTTATATACTCGTATTTTCAACATTTAAAATTTTCACATACTCGTATTTTCAAAATTTCAAATTTTCACATACTGATATTTTTAAAAATTCAAAATTTCAAATTTTCACATACTCATATTTTCAAAAATTCAATATTTCACATACTGATATTTTCAAAAATTCAAAATTTCAAATTTTCACATATTCATATTTACAAAATTTTTAAATTTTCACATACATATTTTCAAAAATTCAAAATTTCAAATTTTCACATACTCATATATTCAAAAATTCAAAATTTCAAATTTTCACATACTCATATTTTCAAAAATTCAAATTTTCACATACTCGTAGTTTCAAATTTTCACATACTGATATTTTCAAAAATTCAAAAGTTCAAATTTTCACATACTGATATTTTCAAAAATTCAAATTTTCACAAACTCAAATTTTCAAAAATTCAAATTTTCAAAATTTCACATACTCGTATTTTCAAAATTTAAAGTTTTCACATACTGATATTTTCAAAAATTTCAAATTTTCACATATTCATATATTCAAATTTACACATATTCATATATTCAAATTTTCACATACTCGTAGTTTCAAAATTTAAAATTTTCACATACTGATATTTTCAAAAATTTAAAATTTCAAATTTTCACATACTCATATTTTCAAAAATTCAAATTTTCACATACTCGTATTTTCAAAATTTAAAATTTTTACATACTGATATTTTCAAAAATTTAAAATTTTCACATATTCAAAAATTCAAATTTTCACATACTCGTAGTTTCAAAATTTCAAATTTTCACATACTGATATTTTCAAAAATTCAAAATTTCAAATATTCACATACTCATATTTTCAAAAATTCAAAATTTCAAATTTTCACATTCATATTTTCAGTTTCAAATATTTACATAATCGTATTTTCAAAATTTCAAATTTTCACATACTGATATTTTCAAAAATTCCAAATTTCAAATTTTCACACTCATATTTTCAAAAATTCAAATTTTCACATACTCATATTTTCAAAAATTCAAAATTTCAAATTTTCACATTTTCATATTTTCAGTTTCAAATTTTTACATACTCGTATTTTCAAAATTTCAAATTTTCACATACTCGTATTTTTAAAAATTCAAATTTTCACATACTGATATTTTCAAAAATTCAAATTTTCTCATACTCATATTTTCAAAAATTCAAAATTTCAAATTTTCACATACATATTTTCAAAAATTCAAAATTTCAAATTTTCACATATTCATATTTACAGTTTCAAATTTTTACATTTTCGTATTTTCAAAATTTAAAATTTTCACATACTCATATTTTCAAAAATTCAAAATTTCAAATTCACATACTCATATTTTCAAAAATTCAAATTTTCACATACTTGTATTTTCAAAATTTCAAATTTCTACATACTGATATTTTCAAAAATTTAAAATTTTCACATATTCATATATTCAAAAATTCAAATTTTCACATAATCGTAGTTTCAAAATTTCAACTTTTCACATACTGATATTTTCAAAAATTCAAAATTTCAAATTTTCACATACTCATATTTTCAAAAATTCACAATTTCAAATTTTCACATATTCATATATTCAAAAATTCAAATGTTTACATTCTCGTATTTTCAAAATTTAAAATTTTCACATATTCATATGTTCAAAAGTTCAAAATTTCAAATGTCAAAATACTCGTATTTTCAAAATTTAAAATTTTCACATACTTATATTTTCAAAAATTCAAAATTTATAATTTTCACATACTCATATTTTCAAATTTCAAAATTTTAAATTTTCACATACTGATATTTTCAAAAATTCAAATTTTCACAAACTCAAATTTTCAAAAATTCAAAATTTCAAATTTGCACATATTCATATTTTGAAAGTTTCAAATATTTATACACTCGTATTTTCAACATTTAAAATTTACACATACTCGTATTTTCAAAATTTCAAATTTTCACATACTGATATTTTCAAAAATTCAAAATTTCAAAATTTCAATTTTCACATATTTTCAAAAATTCAAATTTTCCAATTTTCACATATTCATATTTTCAGTTTCAAATTTTTACATACTCGTATTTTCAAAATTTCAAATTTTCACTTACTCATATTTTCAAAAATTCAAAATTTCAAATTTTCACATACTCATATTTTCAAAAATTTAAAAATTCAAATTTTCACATACTCGTATTTTCAAAATTTAAAATTTTTACATACTGATATTTTCAAACATTTCAAATTTCAAATTTTCACATATTCATATATTCAAAAATTCAAATTTTCACATACTGATATTTTCAAACATTTCAAATTTCAAATTTTCACATATTCATATATTCAAAAATTCAAATTTTCACATACTCGTAGTTTCAAAATTTCAAATTTTCACATGCTGATATTTTCAAAAATTCAAAATTTCAAATTTTCTCATACTCATATTTTCAAAAATTCAAAATTTCAAATTGTCACATACTCATATTTTCAAAAATTCAAAATTTCAAATTTTCACATATTCGTATTTTCAAAATTTCAAATTTTCACAACTGATATTTTCAAAAATTCAAATTTTCACATACTGATATTTTCAAAAATTCAAAATTCCAAATTTTCTCATACTGCTATTTTCAAAAATTCAAAATTTCAAATTTTCACATACTCATATTTTCAAAAATTCAAAATTTTAAATTTTCACATACTCATATTTTCAAAAATTCAATATTTTAAATTTTCACATATTCATTTTTTCAAATGTTTCAAATTTTTACATACTCGTATTTTGAAAATTTCAAATTTTCACATACTCATATTTTCAAAAATTCTAAATTTCAAATTTTCACATACTCATATTTTCAAAATTTCAAATTTTCACATTCTCATATTTTCAAAATTTTCACATTCATATGTTCAAAAGTTCACATGTCAAAATACTCGTATTTTCAAAATTTCAAATTTTCACATATTCATATTTACAAAATTTTTAAATTTTCATACATATTTTCAAAAATTCAAAATTTCAAATTTTCACATACTCATATATTCAAAAATTCAAAATTTCAAATTTTCACATACTCATATTTTCATAAATTTCAAATTTTCACATACTCGTAGTTTCAAATTTCAAATTTTCACATACTGATATTTTCAAAAATTCAAAAGTTCAAATTTTCACATACTGATATTTTCAAAAATTCAAATTTTCACAAACTCAAATTTTCAAAAATTCAAATTTTCAAATTTTCACATACTCGTATTTTCAAAATTTAAAGTTTTCACATACTGATATTTTCAAAAATTTCAAATTTTCACATATTCAAATTTTCACATATTCATATATTCAAATTTTCACATACTCGTATTTTCAAAATTTCAAATTTCTACATACTGATATTTTCAAAAATTTAAAATTTCAAATTTTCACATACTCATATTTTCAAAAATTCAAATTTTTACATACTCGAATTTTCAAAATTTAAAATTTTTACATACTGATATTTTCAAAAATTTAAAATTTTCACATATTCATATATTCAAAAATTCAAATTTTCACATACTCGTAGTTTCAAAATTTCAAATTTTCACATACTGATATTTTCAAAAATTCAAAATTTCAAATATTCACATACTCATATTTTGAAAAATTCAAAATTTCAAATTTTCACATATTCATATTTTCAGTTTCAAATATTTACATTATCGTATTTTCAAAATTTCAAATTTTCACATACTGATATTTTCAAAAATTCCAAATTTCAAATTTTCACATACTCATATTTTCAAAAATTCAAAATTTCAAATTTTCACATTTTCATATTTTCAGTTTCAAATTTTTACATACTCGTATTTTCAAAATTTCAAATTTTCACATACTGATATTTTCAAAAATTCAAATTTTCACATACTGATATTTTCAAAAATTTAAAATTTTCTCATACTCATATTTTCAAAAATTCAAAATTTCAAATTTTCACATACATATTTTCAAAAATACAAAATTTCAAATTTTCACATATTCATATTTTCAAAGTTTCAAATTTTTACATACTCGTATTTTCAAAATTTAAAATTTTCACATACTCATATTTTCAAAAATTCAAAATTTCAAATTCACATACTCATATTTTCAAAAATTCAAATTTTCACATATTCATATTTTCAGTTTCAAATATTTACATTATCGTATTTTCAAAATTTCAAATTTTCACATACTGATATTTTCAAAAATTCCAAATTTCAAATTTTCACATACTCATATTTTCAAAAATTCAAAATTTCAAATTTTCACATTTTCATATTTTCAGTTTCAAATTTTTACATACTCGTATTTTCAAAATTTCAAATTTTCACATACTGATATTTTCAAAAATTCAAATTTTCACATACTGATATTTTCAAAAATTCAAAATTTCAAATTTTCTCATACTCATATTTTCAAAAATTCAAAATTTCAAATTTTCACATACATATTTTCAAAAATACAAAATTTCAAATTTTCACATATTCATATTTTCAAAGTTTCAAATTTTTACATACTCGTATTTTCAAAATTTAAAATTTTCACATACTCATATTTTCAAAAATTCAAATTTTCACATACTCGTATTTTCAAAATTTCAAATTTCTACATACTGATATTTTCAAAAATTTAAAATTTTCACATATTCAAAAATTCAAATTTTCACATAATCGTAGTTTCAAAATTTCAACTTTTCACATATTGATATTTTCAAAAATTCAAAATTTTCACATACTCATATTTTCAAAAATTCAAAATTTCAAATTTTCACACTCGTATTTTCAAAATTTCAAATTTCTACATACTGATATTTTCAAAAATTTAAAATTTTCACATATTCAAAAATTCAAATTTTCACATAATCGTAGTTTCAAAATTTCAACTTTTCACATATTGATGTTTTCAAAAATTCAAAATTTTCACATACTCATATTTTCAAAAATTCAAAATTTCAAATTTTCACATTTTCATATTCAAAAATTTTCACACTTGTATTTTCAAAATTTCAAATTTTTACATACTGATATTTTCAAAAATTTAAAATTTTCACATATTCATATATTCAAAAATTCAAATTTTCACATACTCGTAGTTTCAAAATTTCAAATTTTCACATACTGATATTTTCAAAAATTCAAAATTTCAAATTTTCACATATTCATATTTTCAAAAATTCAAAATTTCAAATTTTCACATATTCATATATTCAAAAATTTTCACATACTCGTATTTTCAAAATTTCAAATTTTCACATACTCATATTTTCAAAAATTCAAAATTTCAAATTTTCACATACTCATATTTTCAGAAATTCAAAATTTCAAATTTTCACATATTCATATTTTCAGTTTCAAATTTTTATATACTCATATTTTCAAAAATTCAAAATTTCAAATTCGCATACTCATATTTTCAAAAATTCAAATTTTCACATACTCGTATTTTCAAATTTCAAATTTTTAAATACTGATATTTTCAAAAATTTAAAAAAAAATTAAAATACTGATAGTTTCAAAAATTTCAAATTTTCACATATTCATATAATCAAAAATTCAAATTTTCACATACTCGTAGTTTCAAAATTTCAAATTTTCACATACTGATATTTTCAAAAATTCAAAATTTCAAATTTTCACATACTCATATTTTCAAAAATTCAAAATTTCAAATTTTCACATACTCATATTTTCAAAAATTCAAATTTTCACATATTCATATTTTCAGTTTCAAATATTTACGTACTCGTATTTTCAAAATTTCAAATTTTCACATACTGATATTTTCAAATATTTAAAATTTCAAATTTTCACATTTTCATATATTCAAAAATTCAAATTTTCACATACTCGTATTTTCAAAATTTCAAATTTGTACATACTAATATTTTCAAAAATTTCAAATTTCAAATTTTCACATATTCATATATTCAAAAATTCAAATATTCAAATACTCGTAGTTTCGAAATTTTAAATTTTCCCATACTCATATTTTCAAAAATTCAAAATTTAAAATTTTCACATATTCATATTTTCAAAAATTCAAAATTTTCACATATTCATATATTCAAAAATTCAAATTTTTACATTCTCGTATTTTCAAAATTTAAAATTTTCACATATTCATATGTTCAAAAGTTCAAAATTTCAAATGTCAAAATACTCGTATTTTCAAAATTTCAAATTTTCACATACTCATATTTTCAAAAATTCAAAATTTATAATTTTTACATACTCATATTTTCAAAAATTTAAAATTTTAAATTTTCACATACTGATATTTTCAAAAATTCAAATTTTCACAAACTCAAATTTTCAAAAATTCAAAATTTCAAATTTTCACTTATTCATATTTTGAAAGTTTCAAATATTTATATACTCGTATTTTCAACATTTAAAATTTTCACATACTCGTATTTTCAAAATTTCAAATTTTCACATACTGATATTTTTAAAAATTCAAAATTTCAAATTTTCACATACTCATATTTTCAAAAATTCAATATTTCACATACTGATATTTTCAAAAATTCAAAATTTCAAATTTTCACATATTCATATTTACAAAATTTTTAAATTTTCACATACATATTTTCAAAAATTCAAAATTTCAAATTTTCACATACTCATATATTCAAAAATTTCAAATTTTCACATACTCATATTTTCAAAAATTCAAATTTTCACATACTCGTAGTTTCAAATTTTCACATACTGATATTTTCAAAAATTCAAAAGTTCAAATTTTCACATACTGATATTTTCAAAAATTCAAATTTTCACAAACTCAAATTTTCAAAAATTCAAATTTTCAAAATTTCACATACTCGTATTTTCAAAATTTAAAGTTTTCACATACTGATATTTTCAAAAATTTCAAATTTTCACATATTCATATATTCAAATTTACACATATTCATATATTCAAATTTTCACATACTCGTAGTTTCAAAATTTAAAATTTTCACATACTGATATTTTCAAAAATTTAAAATTTCAAATTTTCACATACTCATATTTTCAAAAATTCAAATTTTCACATACTCGTATTTTCAAAATTTAAAATTTTTACATACTGATATTTTCAAAAATTTAAAATTTTCACATATTCAAAAATTCAAATTTTCACATACTCGTAGTTTCAAAATTTCAAATTTTCACATACTGATATTTTCAAAAATTCAAAATTTCAAATATTCACATACTCATATTTTCAAAAATTCAAAATTTCAAATTTTCACATTCATATTTTCAGTTTCAAATATTTACATAATCGTATTTTCAAAATTTCAAATTTTCACATACTGATATTTTCAAAAATTCCAAATTTCAAATTTTCACACTCATATTTTCAAAAATTCAAATTTTCACATTCATATTTTCAGTTTCAAATATTTACATAATCGTATTTTCAAAATTTCAAATTTTCACATACTCATATTTTGAAAAATTCAAAATTTCAAATTTTCACATATTCATATTTTCAGTTTCAAATATTTACATTATCGTATTTTCAAAATTTCAAATTTTCACATACTGATATTTTCAAAAATTCCAAATTTCAAATTTTCACATACTCATATTTTCAAAAATTCAAAATTTCAAATTTTCACATTTTCATATTTTCAGTTTCAAATTTTTACATACTCGTATTTTCAAAATTTCAAATTTTCACATACTGATATTTTCAAAAATTCAAATTTTCACATACTGATATTTTCAAAAATTTAAAATTTTCTCATACTCATATTTTCAAAAATTCAAAATTTCAAATTTTCACATACATATTTTCAAAAATACAAAATTTCAAATTTTCACATATTCATATTTTCAAAGTTTCAAATTTTTACATACTCGTATTTTCAAAATTTAAAATTTTCACATACTCATATTTTCAAAAATTCAAAATTTCAAATTCACATACTCATATTTTCGAAAATTCAAATTTTCACATATTCATATTTTCAGTTTCAAATATTTACATTATCGTATTTTCAAAATTTCAAATTTTCACATACTGATATTTTCAAAAATTCCAAATTTCAAATTTTCACATACTCATATTTTCAAAAATTCAAAATTTCAAATTTTCACATTTTCATATTTTCAGTTTCAAATTTTTACATACTCGTATTTTCAAAATTTCAAATTTTCACATACTGATATTTTCAAAAATTCAAATTTTCACATACTGATATTTTCAAAAATTCAAAATTTCAAATTTTCTCATACTCATATTTTCAAAAATTCAAAATTTCAAATTTTCACATACATATTTTCAAAAATACAAAATTTCAAATTTTCACATATTCATATTTTCAAAGTTTCAAATTTTTACATACTCGTATTTTCAAAATTTAAAATTTTCACATACTCATATTTTCAAAAATTCAAATTTTCACATACTCGTATTTTCAAAATTTCAAATTTCTACATACTGATATTTTCAAAAATTTAAAATTTTCACATATTCAAAAATTCAAATTTTCACATAATCGTAGTTTCAAAATTTCAACTTTTCACATATTGATATTTTCAAAAATTCAAAATTTTCACATACTCATATTTTCAAAAATTCAAAATTTCAAATTTTCACACTCGTATTTTCAAAATTTCAAATTTCTACATACTGATATTTTCAAAAATTTAAAATTTTCACATATTCAAAAATTCAAATTTTCACATAATCGTAGTTTCAAAATTTCAACTTTTCACATATTGATGTTTTCAAAAATTCAAAATTTTCACATACTCATATTTTCAAAAATTCAAAATTTCAAATTTTCACATATTCATATTCAATAATTTTCACACTTGTATTTTCAAAATTTCAAATTTTTACATACTGATATTTTCAAAAATTTAAAATTTTCACATATTCATATATTCAAAAATTCAAATTTTCACATACTCGTAGTTTCAAAATTTCAAATTTTCACATACTGATATTTTCAAAAATTCAAAATTTAAAATTTTCACATATTCACATTTTCAAAAATTCAAAATTTCAAATTTTCACATATTCATATATTCAAAAATTTTCACATACTCGTATTTTCAAAATTTCAAATTTTCACATACTCATATTTTCAAAAATTCAAAATTTCAAATTTTCACATACTCATATTTTCAGAAATTCAAAATTTCAAATTTTCACATATTCATATTTTCAGTTTCAAATTTTTATATACTCATATTTTCAAAAATTCAAAATTTCAAATTCGCATACTCATATTTTCAAAAATTCAAATTTTCACATACTCGTATTTTCAAATTTCAAATTTTTAAATACTGATATTTTCAAAAATTTAAAAAAAAATTAAAATACTGATAGTTTCAAAAATTTCAAATTTTCACATATTCATATAATCAAAAATTCAAATTTTCACATACTCGTAGTTTCAAAATTTCAAATTTTCACATACTGATATTTTCAAAAATTCAAAATTTCAAATTTTCACATACTCATATTTTCAAAAATTCAAAATTTCAAATTTTCACATACTCATATTTTCAAAAATTCAAATTTTCACATATTCATATTTTCAGTTTCAAATATTTACGTACTCGTATTTTCAAAATTTCAAATTTTCACATACTGATATTTTCAAATATTTAAAATTTCAAATTTTCACATTTTCATATATTCAAAAATTCAAATTTTCACATACTCGTATTTTCAAAATTTCAAATTTGTACATACTAATATTTTCAAAAATTTCAAATTTCAAATTTTCACATATTCATATATTCAAAAATTCAAATATTCAAATACTCGTAGTTTCGAAATTTTAAATTTTCCCATACTCATATTTTCAAAAATTCAAAATTTAAAATTTTCACATATTCATATTTTCAAAAATTCAAAATTTTCACATATTCATATATTCAAAAATTCAAATTTTTACATTCTCGTATTTTCAAAATTTAAAATTTTCACATATTCATATGTTCAAAAGTTCAAAATTTCAAATGTCAAAATACTCGTATTTTCAAAATTTCAAATTTTCACATACTCATATTTTCAAAAATTCAAAATTTATAATTTTTACATACTCATATTTTCAAAAATTTAAAATTTTAAATTTTCACATACTGATATTTTCAAAAATTCAAATTTTCACAAACTCAAATTTTCAAAAATTCAAAATTTCAAATTTTCACTTATTCATATTTTGAAAGTTTCAAATATTTATATACTCGTATTTTCAACATTTAAAATTTTCACATACTCGTATTTTCAAAATTTCAAATTTTCACATACTGATATTTTTAAAAATTCAAAATTTCAAATTTTCACATACTCATATTTTCAAAAATTCAATATTTCACATACTGATATTTTCAAAAATTCAAAATTTCAAATTTTCACATATTCATATTTACAAAATTTTTAAATTTTCACATACATATTTTCAAAAATTCAAAATTTCAAATTTTCACATACTCATATATTCAAAAATTTCAAATTTTCACATACTCATATTTTCAAAAATTCAAATTTTCACATACTCGTAGTTTCAAATTTTCACATACTGATATTTTCAAAAATTCAAAAGTTCAAATTTTCACATACTGATATTTTCAAAAATTCAAATTTTCACAAACTCAAATTTTCAAAAATTCAAATTTTCAAAATTTCACATACTCGTATTTTCAAAATTTAAAGTTTTCACATACTGATATTTTCAAAAATTTCAAATTTTCACATATTCATAAATTCAAATTTACACATATTCATATATTCAAATTTTCACATACTCGTAGTTTCAAAATTTAAAATTTTCACATACTGATATTTTCAAAAATTTAAAATTTCAAATTTTCACATACTCATATTTTCAAAAATTCAAATTTTCACATACTCGTATTTTCAAAATTTAAAATTTTTACATACTGATATTTTCAAAAATTTAAAATTTTCACATATTCAAAAATTCAAATTTTCACATACTCGTAGTTTCAAAATTTCAAATTTTCACATACTGATATTTTCAAAAATTCAAAATTTCAAATATTCACATACTCATATTTTCAAAAATTCAAAATTTCAAATTTTCACATTCATATTTTCAGTTTCAAATATTTACATAATCGTATTTTCAAAATTTCAAATTTTCACATATTCATATTTTCAAAAATTCAAAATTTTCACATATTCATATATTCAAAAATTCAAATTTTTACATTCTCGTATTTTCAAAATTTAAAATTTTCACATATTCATATGTTCAAAAGTTCAAAATTTCAAATGTCAAAATACTCGTATTTTCAAAATTTCAAATTTTCACATACTCATATTTTCAAAAATTCAAAATTTATAATTTTTACATACTCATATTTTCAAAAATTTAAAATTTTAAATTTTCACATACTGATATTTTCAAAAATTCAAATTTTCACAAACTCAAATTTTCAAAAATTCAAAATTTCAAATTTTCACTTATTCATATTTTGAAAGTTTCAAATATTTATATACTCGTATTTTCAACATTTAAAATTTTCACATACTCGTATTTTCAAAATTTCAAATTTTCACATACTGATATTTTTAAAAATTCAAAATTTCAAATTTTCACATACTCATATTTTCAAAAATTCAATATTTCACATACTGATATTTTCAAAAATTCAAAATTTCAAATTTTCACATATTCATATTTACAAAATTTTTAAATTTTCACATACATATTTTCAAAAATTCAAAATTTCAAATTTTCACATACTCATATATTCAAAAATTTCAAATTTTCACATACTCATATTTTCAAAAATTCAAATTTTCACATACTCGTAGTTTCAAATTTTCACATACTGATATTTTCAAAAATTCAAAAGTTCAAATTTTCACATACTGATATTTTCAAAAATTCAAATTTTCACAAACTCAAATTTTCAAAAATTCAAATTTTCAAAATTTCACATACTCGTATTTTCAAAATTTAAAGTTTTCACATACTGATATTTTCAAAAATTTCAAATTTTCACATATTCATAAATTCAAATTTACACATATTCATATATTCAAATTTTCACATACTCGTAGTTTCAAAATTTAAAATTTTCACATACTGATATTTTCAAAATTTAAAATTTCAAATTTTCACATACTCATATTTTCAAAAATTCAAATTTTCACATACTCGTATTTTCAAAATTTAAAATTTTTACATACTGATATTTTCAAAAATTTAAAATTTTCACATATTCAAAAATTCAAATTTTCACATACTCGTAGTTTCAAAATTTCAAATTTTCACATACTGATATTTTCAAAATTCAAAATTTCAAATATTCACATACTCATATTTTCAAAAATTCAAATTTCAAATTTTCACATTCATATTTTCAGTTTCAAATATTTACATAATCGTATTTTCAAAATTTCAAATTTTCACATACTGATATTTTCAAAAATTCCAAATTTCAAATTTTCACACTCATATTTTCAAAAATTCAAATTTTCACATACTCATATTTTCAAAAATTCAAAATTTCAAATTTTCACATTTTCATATTTTCAGTTTCAAATTTTTACATACTCGTATTTTCAAAATTTCAAATTTTCACATACTCGTATTTTCAAAAATTCAAATTTTCACATACTGATATTTTCAAAAATTCAAAATTTCAAATTTTCTCATACTCATATTTTCAAAAATTCAAAATTTCAAATTTTCACATACATATTTTCAAAAATTCAAAATTTCAAATTTTCACATATTCATATTTTCAGTTTCAAATTTTTACATTTTCGTATTTTCAAAATTTAAAATTTTCACATACTCATATTTTCAAAAATTCAAAATTTCAAATTCACATACTCATATTTTCAAAAATTCAAATTTTCACATACTTGTATTTTCAAAATTTCAAATTTCTACATACTGATATTTTCAAAAATTTAAAATTTTCACATATTCATATATTCAAAAATTCAAATTTTCACATAATCGTAGTTTCAAAATTTCAACTTTTCACATACTGATATTTTCAAAAATTCAAAATTTCAAATTTTCACATACTCATATTTTCAAAAATTCAAATTTTCACATACTCATATTTTCAAAAATTCACAATTTCAAATTTTCACATATTCATATATTCAAAAATTCAAATGTTTACATTCTCGTATTTTCAAAATTTAAAATTTTCACATATTCATATGTTCAAAAGTTCAAAATTTCGAATGTCAAAATACTCGTATTTTCAAAATTTAAAATTTTCACATACTTATATTTTCAAAAATTCCAAATTTCAAATTTTCACATACTCATATTTTCAAAAATTCAAAATTTCAAATTTTCACATTTTCATATTTTCAGTTTCAAATTTTTACATACTCGTATTTTCAAAATTTCAAATTTTCACATACTGATATTTTCAAAAATTCAAATTTTCACATACTGATATTTTCAAAAATTTAAAATTTTCTCATACTCATATTTTCAAAAATTCAAAATTTCAAATTTTCACATACATATTTTCAAAAATACAAAATTTCAAATTTTCACATATTCATATTTTCAGTTTCAAATATTTACATTATCGTATTTTCAAAATTTCAAATTTTCACATACTGATATTTTCAAAAATTCCAAATTTCAAATTTTCACATACTCATATTTTCAAAAATTCAAAATTTCAAATTTTCACATTTTCATATTTTCAGTTTCAAATTTTTACATACTCGTATTTTCAAAATTTCAAATTTTCACATACTGATATTTTCAAAAATTCAAATTTTCACATACTGATATTTTCAAAATTTAAAATTTTCTCATACTCATATTTTCAAAAATTCAAAATTTCAAATTTTCACATACATATTTCAAAAATACAAAATTTCAAATTTTCACATATTCATATTTTCAAAGTTTCAAATTTTTACATACTCGTATTTTCAAAATTTAAAATTTTCACATACTCATATTTTCAAAAATTCAAAATTTCAAATTCACATACTCATATTTTCGAAAATTCAAATTTTCACATATTCATATTTTCAGTTTCAAATATTTACATTATCGTATTTTCAAAATTTCAAATTTTCACATACTGATATTTTCAAAAATTCAAAATTTCAAATTTTCACATTTTCATATTTTCAGTTTAAAATTTTTACATACTCGTATTTTCAAAATTTCAAATTTTCACATACTGATATTTTCAAAAATTCAAATTTTCACATACTGATATTTTCAAAAATTCAAAATTTCAAATTTTCTCATACTCATATTTTCAAAAATTCAAAATTTCAAATTTTCACATACATATTTTCAAAAATACAAAATTTCAAATTTTCACATATTCATATTTTCAAAGTTTCAAATTTTTACATACTCGTATTTTCAAAATTTAAAATTTTCACATACTCATATTTTCAAAAATTCAAATTTTCACATACTCGTATTTTCAAAATTTCAAATTTCTACATACTGATATTTTCAAAAATTTAAATTTTCACATATTCAAAAATTCAAATTTTCACATAATCGTAGTTTCAAAATTTCAACTTTTCACATATTGATATTTTCAAAAATTCAAAATTTTCACATACTCATATTTTCAAAAATTCAAAATTTCAAATTTTCACACTCGTATTTTCAAAATTTCAAATTTCTACATACTGATATTTTCAAAATTTAAAATTTTCACATATTCAAAAATTCAAATTTTCACATAATCGTAGTTTCAAAATTTCAACTTTTCACATATTGATGTTTTCAAAAATTCAAAATTTTCACATACTCATATTTTCAAAAATTCAAAATTTCAAATTTTCACATATTCATATTCAAAAATTTTCACACTTGTATTTTCAAAATTTCAAATTTTTACATACTGATATTTTCAAAAATTTAAAATTTTCACATATTCATATATTCAAAAATTCAAATTTTCACATACTCGTAGTTTCAAAATTTCAAATTTTCACATACTGATATTTTCAAAAATTCAAAATTTAAAATTTTCACATATTCATATTTTCAAAAATTCAAAATTTCAAATTTTCACATATTCATATATTCAAAAATTTTCACATACTCGTATTTTCAAAATTTCAAATTTTCACATACTCATATTTTCAAAAATTCAAAATTTCAAATTTTCACATACTCATATTTTCAGAAATTCAAAATTTCAAATTTTCACATATTCATATTTTCAGTTTCAAATTTTTATATACTCATATTTTCAAAAATTCAAAATTTCAAATTCGCATACTCATATTTTCAAAAATTCAAATTTTCACATACTCGTATTTTCAAATTTCAAATTTTTAAATACTGATATTTTCAAAAATTTAAAAAAAAATTAAAATACTGATAGTTTCAAAAATTTCAAATTTTCACATATTCATATAATCAAAAATTCAAATTTTCACATACTCGTAGTTTCAAAATTTCAAATTTTCACATACTGATATTTTCAAAAATTCAAAATTTCAAATTTTCACATACTCATATTTTCAAAATTCAAAATTTCAAATTTTCACATACTCATATTTTCAAAAATTCAAATTTTCACATATTCATATTTTCAGTTTCAAATATTTACGTACTCGTATTTTCAAAATTTCAAATTTTCACATACTGATATTTTCAAATATTTAAAATTTCAAATTTTCACATTTTCATATATTCAAAAATTCAAATTTTCACATACTCGTATTTTCAAAATTTCAAATTTGTACATACTAATATTTTCAAAAATTTCAAATTTCAAATTTTCACATATTCATATATTCAAAAATTCAAATATTCAAATACTCGTAGTTTCGAAATTTTAAATTTTCCCATACTCATATTTTCAAAAATTCAAAATTTAAAATTTTCACATATTCATATTTTCAAAAATTCAAAATTTTCACATATTCATATATTCAAAAATTCAAATTTTTACATTCTCGTATTTTCAAAATTTAAAATTTTCACATATTCATATGTTCAAAAGTTCAAAATTTCAAATGTCAAAATACTCGTATTTTCAAAATTTCAAATTTTCACATACTCATATTTTCAAAAATTCAAAATTTATAATTTTTACATACTCATATTTTCAAAAATTTAAAATTTTAAATTTTCACATACTGATATTTTCAAAAATTCAAATTTTCACAAACTCAAATTTTCAAAAATTCAAAATTTCAAATTTTCACTTATTCATATTTTGAAAGTTTCAAATATTTATATACTCGTATTTTCAACATTTAAAATTTTCACATACTCGTATTTTCAAAATTTCAAATTTTCACATACTGATATTTTTAAAAATTCAAAATTTCAAATTTTCACATACTCATATTTTCAAAAATTCAATATTTCACATACTGATATTTTCAAAAATTCAAAATTTCAAATTTTCACATATTCATATTTACAAAATTTTTAAATTTTCACATACATATTTTCAAAATTCAAAATTTCAAATTTTCACATACTCATATATTCAAAAATTTCAAATTTTCACATACTCATATTTTCAAAAATTCAAATTTTCACATACTCGTAGTTTCAATTTTCACATACTGATATTTTCAAAAATTCAAAAGTTCAAATTTTCACATACTGATATTTTCAAAAATTCAAATTTTCACAAACTCAAATTTTCAAAAATTCAAATTTTCAAAATTTCACATACTCGTATTTTCAAAATTTAAAGTTTTCACATACTGATATTTTCAAAAATTTCAAATTTTCACATATTCATAAATTCAAATTTACACATATTCATATATTCAAATTTTCACATACTCGTAGTTTCAAAATTTAAAATTTTCACATACTGATATTTTCAAAAATTTAAAATTTCAAATTTTCACATACTCATATTTTCAAAATTCAAATTTTCACATACTCGTATTTTCAAAATTTAAAATTTTTACATACTGATATTTTCAAAAATTTAAAATTTTCACATATTCAAAAATTCAAATTTTCACATACTCGTAGTTTCAAAATTTCAAATTTTCACATACTGATATTTTCAAAAATTCAAAATTTCAAATATTCACATACTCATATTTTCAAAATTCAAAATTTCAAATTTTCACATTCATATTTTCAGTTTCAAATATTTACATAATCGTATTTTCAAAATTTCAAATTTTCACATACTGATATTTTCAAAAATTCCAAATTTCAAATTTTCACACTCATATTTTCAAAAATTCAAATTTTCACATACTCATATTTTCAAAATTCAAAATTTCAAATTTTCACATTTTCATATTTTCAGTTTCAAATTTTTACATACTCGTATTTTCAAAATTTCAAATTTTCACATACTCGTATTTTCAAAAATTCAAATTTTCACATACTGATATTTTCAAAAATTCAAAATTTCAAATTTTCTCATACTCATATTTTCAAAAATTCAAAATTTCAAATTTTCACATACATATTTTCAAAAATTCAAAATTTCAAATTTTCACATATTCATATTTTCAGTTTCAAATTTTTACATTTTCGTATTTTCAAAATTTAAAATTTTCACATACTCATATTTTCAAAATTCAAAATTTCAAATTCACATACTCATATTTTCAAAAATTCAAATTTTCACATACTTGTATTTTCAAAATTTCAAATTTCTACATACTGATATTTTCAAAAATTTACAATTTTCACATATTCATATATTCAAAAATTCAAATTTTCACATAATCGTAGTTTCAAAATTTCAACTTTTCACATACTCATATTTTCAAAAATTCAAATTTTCACATACTCATATTTTCAAAAATTCACAATTTCAAATTTTCACAATATTCATATATTCAAAAATTCAAATGTTTACATTCTCGTATTTTCAAATTTAAAATTTTGTTCAAAAGTTCAAAATTTCAAATGTCAAAATACTCGTATTTTCAAAATTTAAAATTTTCACATACTTATATTTTCAAAAATTCAAAATTTATAATTTTCACATACTCATATTTTCAAATTTCAAAATTTCAAATTTTCACATACTGATATTTTCAAAAATTCAAAATTTCAAAATTTCAATTTTCACATATTTTCAAAAATTCAA
The DNA here is from genome assembly GCA_964034835.1 of Muscina levida. NCBI lineage: Eukaryota > Metazoa > Arthropoda > Insecta > Diptera > Muscidae > Muscina > Muscina levida. The sequence continues at coordinate 59,474 of CAXIUB010000125.1, read as the reverse complement.
ATTTTCCAATTTTCACATATTCATATTTTCAGTTTCAAATTTTTACATACTCGTATTTTCAAAATTTCAAATTTTCACTTACTCATATTTTCAAAAATTCAAAATTTCAAATTTTCACATACTCATATTTTCAAAAATTTAAAAATTCAAATTTTCACATACTCGTATTTTCAAAATTTAAAATTTTTACATACTGATATTTTCAAACATTTCAAATTTCAAATTTTCACATATTCATATATTCAAAAATTCAAATTTTCACATACTGATATTTTCAAACATTTCAAATTTCAAATTTTCACATATTCATATATTCAAAAATTCAAATTTTCACATACTCGTAGTTTCAAAATTTCAAATTTTCACATGCTGATATTTTCAAAAATTCAAAATTTCAAATTTTCTCATACTCATATTTTCAAAAATTCAAAATTTCAAATTGTCACATACTCATATTTTCAAAAATTCAAAATTTCAAATTTTCACATATTCGTATTTTCAAAATTTCAAATTTTCACATACTGATATTTTCAAAAATTCAAATTTTCACATACTGATATTTTCAAAAATTCAAAATTCCAAATTTTCTCATACTGCTATTTTCAAAAATTCAAAATTTCAAATTTTCACATACTCATATTTTCAAAAATTCAAAATTTTAAATTTTCACATACTCATATTTTCAAAAATTCAATATTTTAAATTTTCACATATTCATTTTTTCAAATGTTTCAAATTTTTACATACTCGTATTTTGAAAATTTCAAATTTTCACATACTCATATTTTCAAAAATTCTAAATTTCAAATTTTCACATACTCATATTTTCAAAATTTCAAATTTTCACATTCTCATATTTTCAAAATTTTCACATTCATATGTTCAAAAGTTCACATGTCAAAATACTCGTATTTTCAAAATTTCAAATTTTCACATATTCATATTTACAAAATTTTTAAATTTTCATACATATTTTCAAAAATTCAAAATTTCAAATTTTCACATACTCATATATTCAAAAATTCAAAATTTCAAATTTTCACATACTCATATTTTCATAAATTTCAAATTTTCACATACTCGTAGTTTCAAATTTCAAATTTTCACATACTGATATTTTCAAAAATTCAAAAGTTCAAATTTTCACATACTGATATTTTCAAAAATTCAAATTTTCACAAACTCAAATTTTCAAAAATTCAAATTTTCAAATTTTCACATACTCGTATTTTCAAAATTTAAAGTTTTCACATACTGATATTTTCAAAAATTTCAAATTTTCACATATTCAAATTTTCACATATTCATATATTCAAATTTTCACATACTCGTATTTTCAAAATTTCAAATTTCTACATACTGATATTTTCAAAAATTTAAAATTTCAAATTTTCACATACTCATATTTTCAAAAATTCAAATTTTTACATACTCGAATTTTCAAAATTTAAAATTTTTACATACTGATATTTTCAAAAATTTAAAATTTTCACATATTCATATATTCAAAAATTCAAATTTTCACATACTCGTAGTTTCAAAATTTCAAATTTTCACATACTGATATTTTCAAAAATTCAAAATTTCAAATATTCACATACTCATATTTTGAAAAATTCAAAATTTCAAATTTTCACATATTCATATTTTCAGTTTCAAATATTTACATTATCGTATTTCCAAAATTTCAAATTTTCACATACTGATATTTTCAAAAATTCCAAATTTCAAATTTTCACATACTCATATTTTCAAAAATTCAAAATTTCAAATTTTCACATTTTCATATTTTCAGTTTCAAATTTTTACATACTCGTATTTTCAAAATTTCAAATTTTCACATACTGATATTTTCAAAAATTCAAATTTTCACATACTGATATTTTCAAAAATTTAAAATTTTCTCATACTCATATTTTCAAAAATTCAAAATTTCAAATTTTCACATACATATTTTCAAAAATACAAAATTTCAAATTTTCACATATTCATATTTTCAAATTTTTACATACTCGTATTTTCAAAATTTAAAATTTTCACATACTCATATTTTCAAAAATTCAAAATTTCAAATTCACATACTCATATTTTCAAAAATTCAAATTTTCACATATTCATATTTTCAGTTTCAAATATTTACATTATCGTATTTTCAAAATTTCAAATTTTCACATACTGATATTTTCAAAAATTCCAAATTTCAAATTTTCACATACTCATATTTTCAAAAATTCAAAATTTCAAATTTTCACATTTTCATATTTTCAGTTTGAAATTTTTACATACTCGTATTTTCAAAATTTCAAATTTTCACATACTGATATTTTCAAAAATTCAAATTTTCACATACTGATATTTTCAAAAATTCAAAATTTCAAATTTTCTCATACTCATATTTTCAAAAATTCAAAATTTCAAATTTTCACATACATATTTTCAAAAATACAAAATTTCAAATTTTCACATATTCATATTTTCAAAGTTTCAAATTTTTACATACTCGTATTTTCAAAATTTAAAATTTTCACATACTCATATTTTCAAAAATTCAAATTTTCACATACTCGTATTTTCAAAATTTCACATTTCTACATACTGATATTTTCAAAAATTTAAAATTTTCACATATTCAAAAATTCAAATTTTCACATAATCGTAGTTTCAAAATTTCAACTTTTCACATATTGATATTTTCAAAAATTCAAAATTTTCACATACTCATATTTTCAAAAATTCAAAATTTCAAATTTTCACACTCGTATTTTCAAAATTTCAAATTTCTACATACTGATATTTTCAAAAATTTAAAATTTTCACATATTCAAAAATTCAAATTTTCACATAATCGTAGTTTCAAAATTTCAACTTTTCACATATTGATGTTTTCAAAAATTCAAAATTTTCACATACTCATATTTTCAAAAATTCAAAATTTCAAATTTTCACATATTCATATTCAAAAATTTTCACACTTGTATTTTCAAAATTTCAAATTTTTACATACTGATATTTTCAAAAATTTAAAATTTTCACATATTCATATATTCAAAAATTCAAATTTTCACATACTCGTAGTTTCAAAATTTCAAATTTTCACATACTGATATTTTCAAAAATTCAAAATTTAAAATTTTCACATACTCATATTTTCAAAAATTCAAAATTTCAAATTCACATACTCATATTTTCAAAAATTCAAATTTTCACATACTCGTATTTTCAAAATTTCAAATTTCTACATACTGATATTTTCAAAAATTTAAAATTTTCACATATTCAAAAATTCAAATTTTCACATAATCGTAGTTTCAAAATTTCAACTTTTCACATATTGATATTTTCATAAATTCAAATTTTTCCATTCTCGTATTTTCAAAAATTCAAAATTTTAAATTTTCACATACTCATATTTTCAAAAATTCAAAATTTCAAATTTTCACATACTCATATTTTCGAAATTTCAAATTTTCACATACTGATATTTTCAAAAATTTAAAATTTCAAATTTTCACATATTCATATATTCAAAAATTTTCACACTCGTATTTTCAAAATTTCAAATTTTCACATACTCATATTTTCAAAAATTCAAATTTTCACATACTGATATTTTCAAAAATTCAAAATTTAAAATTTTCTCATACTGATATTTTCAAAAATTCAAAATTTCAAATTTTCACATACTCATATTTTCAAAAATTCAAAATTTTAAATTTTCACATACTCATATTTTCAAAAATTCAAAATTTCAAATTTTCACATATTCATTTTTTCAAATGTTTTCAATTTTTACATACTCGTATTTTCAAAATTTCAAATTTTCACATACTCATATTTTCAAAAATTCTAAATTTCAAATTTTCACATACTCATATTTTCAAAATTTCAAATTTTCACATTTTCAAATTTTTACATTCTCGTATTTTCAAAATTTAAAATTTTCACATATTCATATGTTCAAAAGTTCAAATGTAAAAATACTCGTATTTTCAAAATTTCAAATTTTCACATATTCATATTTACAAAATTTTTAAATTTTCACATACATATTTTAAAAAATTCAAAATTTCAAATTTTCAAATACTCATATTTTCAAAAATTCAAAATTTCAAATTTTCACATACTCATATTTTCAAAAATTTCAAATTTTCACATATTCAAAAATTCAAATTTTCACATACTCGTAGTTTCAAATTTCAAATTTTCACATACTGATATTTTCAAAAATTCAAAAGTTCAAATTTTCACATACTTATATTTTCAAAAATTCAAAGTTTCACAAACTCAAATTTTCAAAAATTCAAATTTTCACATACTCGTATTTTCAAAATTTAAAATTTTTACATACTGATATTTTCAAAAATTTGAAATTTTCACATATTCATATATTCAAAAATTCAAATTTTCACAAACTCGTAGTTTCAAAATTTCAAATTTTCACATACTGATATTTTCAAAAATTCAAAATTTCAAATATTCACATACTCATATTTTCAAAAATTTCAAATTTTCACACTCATATTTTCAAAGTTTCAAATTATTCGTATTTTCAAAATTTCAAATTTTCACATACTCGTATTTTCAAAAATTCAAATTTTCACATACTGATATTTTCAAAAATTCAAAATTTCAAATTTTCTCTTACTCATATTTTCAAAAATTCAAAATTTCAAATTTTCACATACTCATATTTTCAAAAATTCAAAATTTCAAATTTTCACATATTCATATTTTCAAAGTTTCAAATTTTTACATACTCGTATTTTCAAAATTTAAAATTTTCACATACTCATATTTTCAAAAATTCAAATTCACATACTCATATTTTCAAAAATTCAAATTTTCACATACTCGTATTTTCAAAATTTCAAATTTCTACATACTGATATTTTCAAAAATTTAAAATTTTCACATATTCATATATTCAAAAATTCAAATTTTCACATAATCGTAGTTTCAAAATTTCAACTTTTCACATATTGATATTTTCAAAAATTCAAAATTTTAAATTTTCACATACTCATATTTTCAAAAATTCAAAATTTCAAATTTTCACATATTCATATATTCATAAATTCAAATTTTTCCATTCTCGTATTTTCAAAAATTCAAAATTTTAAATTTTCACATACTCATATTTTCAAAAATTTTAAATTTTCACGTACTGATATTATCAAAAATTTACAATTTCAAATTTTCACATATTCATATATTAAAAAATTTTCAGATACTCGTATTTTCAAAATTTCAAATTTTCACATACTCATATTTTCAAAAATTCAAAATTTCAAATTTTCACATATTCATATTTTCAAAGTTTCAAATATTTACATACTCGTATTTTCATAATTTCAAATTTTCACATACTGATATTTTCAAAGTTTCAAATTTTCACATACTGATATTTTCAAAAATTTAAAATTTCAAATTTTCACATATTCATATATTCAAAAATTTTCACATACTCGTATTTTCAAAATTTCAAATTTTCACATACTCATATTTTCAAAAATTCAAAATTTCAAATTTTCACATACTCATATTTTCAGAAATTCAAAATTTCAAATTTTCACTTATTCATATTTTCAAAGTTTCAAATTTTTATATACTCATATTTTCAAAAATTCAAATTTTCACATACTCGTATTTTCAAATTTCAAATTTTTAAATACTGATATTTTCAAAAATTTAAAAAAAAATTAAAATACTGATAGTTTCAAAAATTTCAAATTTTCACATATTCATATAATCAAAAATTCAAATTTTCAAATACTCGTAGTTTCAAAATTTCAAATTTTCACATACTGATATTTTCAAAAATTCAAAATTTCAAATTTTCACATACTCATATTTTCAAAAATTCAAAATTTCAAATTTTCACATACTCATATTTTCAAAAATTCAAATTTTCACATATTCATATTTTCAGTTTCAAATATTTACGTACTCGTATTTTCAAAATTTCAAATTTTCACATACTGATATTTTCAAATATTTAAAATTTAAAATTTTCACATTTTCATATATTCAAAAATTCAAATTTTCACATACTCGTATTTTCAAAATTTCAAATTTGTACATACTAATATTTTCAAAAATTTCAAATTTTCACATATTCATATATTCAAAAATTCAAATATTCACATACTCGTAGTTTCGAAATTTTAAATTTTCCCATACTCATATTTTCAAAAATTCAAAATTTAAAATTTTCACATATTCATATTTTCAAAAATTCAAAATTTTCACATATTCATATATTCAAAAATTCAAATTTTTACATTCTCGTATTTTCAAAATTTAAAATTTTCACATATTCATATGTTCAAAAGTTCAAAATTTCAAATGTCAAAATACTCGTATTTTCAAAATTTCAAATTTTCACATACTCATATTTTCAAAAATTCAAAATTTATAATTTTTACATACTCATATTTTCAAAAATTTAAAATTTTAAATTTTCACATACTGATATTTTCAAAAATTCAAATTTTCACAAACTCAAATTTTCAAAAATTCAAAATTTCAAATTTTCACTTATTCATATTTTGAAAGTTTCAAATATTTATATACTCGTATTTTCAACATTTAAAATTTTCACATACTCGTATTTTCAAAATTTCAAATTTTCACATACTGATATTTTTAAAAATTCAAAATTTCAAATTTTCACATACTCATATTTTCAAAAATTCAAATTTTCACATACTCATATTTTCAAAAATTCAAAATTTCAAATTTTCACATTTTCATATTTTCAGTTTCAAATTTTTACATACTCGTATTTTCAAAATTTCAAATTTTCACATACATGTATTTTCAAAAATTCAAATTTTCACATACTGATATTTTCAAAAATTCAAAATTTCAAATTTTCTCATACTCATATTTTCAAAAATTCAAAATTTCAAATTTTCACATACATATTTTCAAAAATTCAAAATTTCAAATTTTCACATATTCATATTTTCAAAGTTTCAAATTTTTACATTTTCGTATTTTCAAAATTTAAAATTTTCACATACTCATATTTTCAAAAATTCAAAATTTCAAATTCACATACTAATATTTTCAAAAATTCAAATTTTCACATACTCGTATTTTCAAAATTTCAAATTTCTACATACTGATATTTTCAAAAATTTAAAATTTTCACATATTCATATATTCAAAAATTCAAATTTTCACATAATCGTAGTTTAAAAATTTCAACTTTTCACATACTGATATTTTCAAAAATTCAAAATTTCAAATTTTCACATACTCATATTTTCAAAAATTCAAATTTTCACATACTCATATTTTCAAAAATTCAAAATTTCAAATTTTCACATATTCATATATTCAAAAATTCAAATGTTTACATTCTCGTATTTTCAAAATTTAAAATTTTCACATATTCATATGTTCAAAAGTTCAAAATTTCAAATGTCAAAATACTCGTATTTTCAAAATTTGAAATTTTCACATACTCATATTTTCAAAAATTCAAAATTTATAATTTTCACATACTCATATTTTCAAATTTCAAAATTTTAAATTTTCACATACTGATATTTTCAAAAATTCAAATTTTCACAAACTCAAATTTTCAAAAATTCAAAATTTCAAATTTGCACATATTCATATTTTGAAAGTTTCAAATATTTATATACTCGTATTTTCAACATTTAAAATTTACACATACTCGTATTTTCAAAATTTCAAATTTTCACATACTGATATTTTCAAAAATTCAAAATTTCAAATTTTCACATACTCATATTTTCAAAAATTCAAATTTTCACATACTCATATTTTCAAAATTTTCCAATTTTCACATATTCTTATTTTCAGTTTCAAATTTTTACATACCCGTATTTTCAAAATTTCAAATTTTCACTTACTCATATTTTCAAAAATTCAAAATTTCAAATTTTCACATACTCATATTTTCAAAAATTTAAAAATTCAAATTTTCACATATTCGTATTTTCAAAATTTAAAATTTTTACATACTGATATTTTCAAACATTTCAAATTTCAAATTTTCACATATTCATATATTCAAAAATTCAAATTTTCACATACTCGTAGTTTCAAAATTTCTAATTTTCACATACTGATATTTTCAAAAATTCAAAATTTCAAATTTTCACATACTCATATTTTCAAAAATTCAAAATTTCAAATTGTCACATACTCATATTTTCAAAAATTCAAAATTTCAAATTGTCACATATTCGTATTTTCAAAATTTCAAATTTTCACATACTGATATTTTCAAAAATTCAAAATTTTCACATACTGATATTTTCAAAAATTCAAAATTTCAAATTTTCTCATACTGCTATTTTCAAAAATTCAAAATTTCAAATTTTCACATACTCATATTTTCAAAATTTAAAATTTTAAATTTTCACATACTCATATTTTCAAAAATTCAATATTTTAAATTTTCACATATTCATTTTTTGAAATGTTTCAAATTTTTACATACTCGTATTTTGAAAATTTCAAATTTTCACAAAGTCATATTTTCAAAAATTCTAAATTTCAAATTTTCACATACTCATATTTTCAAATTTTCACATTTTCAAATTTTTACATTCTCATATTTTCAAAATTTAAAATTTTCACATATTCATATGTTCAAAAGTTCAAATGTCAAAATACTCGTATTTTCAAAATTTCAAATTTTCACATATTCATATTTACAAAATTTTTAAATTTTCATACATATTTTCAAAAATTCAAAATTTCAAATTTTCACATACTCATATATTCAAAAATTCAAAATTTCAAATTTTCACATACTCATATTTTCATAAATTTCAAATTTTCACATACTCGTAGTTTCAAATTTTCACATACTGATATTTTCAAAAATTCAAAAGTTCAAATTTTCACATACTGATATTTTCAAAAATTCAAATTTTCACACTCAAATTTTCAAAAATTCAAATTTTCAAATTTTCACATACTCGTATTTTCAAAATTTAAAGTTTTCACATACTGATATTTTCAAAAATTTTAAATTTTCACATATTCATATATTCAAATTTTCACATATTCATATATTCAAATTTTCACATACTCGTAGTTTCAAAATTTAAAATTTTCACATACTGATATTTTCAAAAATTTAAAATTTCAAATTTTCACATACTCATATTTTCAAAAATTCAAATTTTCACATACTCGAATTTTCAAAATTTAAAATTTTTACATACTGATATTTTCAAAAATTTAAAATTTTCACATATTCATATATTCAAAAATTCAAATTTTCACATACTCGTAGTTTCAAAATTTCAAATTTTCACATACTGATATTTTCAAAATTTCAAATATTCACATACTCATATTTTCAAAAATTCAAAATTTCAAATTTTCACATATTCATATTTTCAGTTTCAAATATTTACATAATCGTATTTTCAAAATTTCAAATTTTCACATACTGATATTTTCAAAAATTCCAAATTTCAAATTTTCACATACTCATATTTTCAAAAATTCAAAATTTCAAATTTTCACATTTTCATATTTTCAGTTTCAAATTTTTACATACTCGTATTTTCAAAATTTCAAATTTTCACATACTGATATTTTCAAAAATTCAAATTTTCACATACTGATATTTTCAAAAATTCAAAATTTCAAATTTCTCATACTCATATTTTCAAAAATTCAAATTTTCACATACATATTTTCAAAAATACAAAATTTCAAATTTTCACATATTCATATTTTCAAAGTTTCAAATTTTTACATACTCGTATTTTCAAAATTTAAAATTTTCACATACTCATATTTTCAAAAATTCAAAATTTCAAATTTTCACATATTCATATATTCAAAAATTTTCACACTCGTATTTTCAAAATTTCAAATTTTTACATACTGATATTTTCAAAAATTTAAAATTTTCACATATTCATATATTCAAAAATTCAAATTTTCACATACTCGTAGTTTCAAAATTTCAAATTTTCACATACTGATATTTTCAAAAATTCAAAATTTAAAATTTTCACATACTCATATTTTCAAAAATTCAAAATTTCAAATTCACATACTCATATTTTCAAAAATTCAAATTTTCACATACTCGTATTTTCAAAATTTCAAATTTCTACATACTGATATTTTCAAAAATTTAAAATTTTCACATATTCAAAAATTCAAATTTTCACATAATCGTAGTTTCAAAATTTCAACTTTTCACATATTGATATTTTCATAAATTCAAATTTTTCCATTCTCGTATTTTCAAAAATTCAAAATTTTAAATTTTCACATACTCATATTTTCAAAAATTTCAAATTTTCACATACTCATATTTTCGAAATTTCAAATTTTCACATACTGATATTTTCAAAAATTCAAAATTTCAAATTTTCACATATTCATATATTCAAAAATTTTCACACTCGTATTTTCAAAATTTCAAATTTTCACATACTCATATTTTCAAAAATTCAAATTTTCACATACTGATATTTTCAAAAATTCAAAATTTAAAATTTTCTCATACTGATATTTTCAAAAATTCAAAATTTCAAATTTTCACATACTCATATTTTCAAAAATTCAAAATTTTAAATTTTCACATACTCATATTTTCAAAAATTCAAAATTTCAAATTTTCACATATTCATTTTTTCAAATGTTTTCAATTTTTACATACTCGTATTTTCAAAATTTAAAATTTTCACATACTCATATTTTCAAAAATTCTAAATTTCAAATTTTCACATACTCATATTTTAAAAATTTCAAATTTTCAAATTTTTACATTCTCGTATTTTCAAAATTTAAAATTTTCACATATTCATATGTTCAAAAGTTCAAATGTAAAAATACTCGTATTTTCAAAATTTCAAATTTTCACATATTCATATTTACAAAATTTTTAAATTTTCACATACATATTTTCAAAAATTCAAAATTTAAAATTTTCACATACTCATATTTTCAAAAATTCAAAATTTCAAATTTTCACATACTCATATTTTCAAAAATTTCAAATTTTCACATATTCAAAAATTCAAATTTTCACATACTCGAAGTTTCAAATTTCAAATTTTCACATACTGATATTTTCAAAAATTCAAAAGTTCAAATTTTCACATACTTATATTTTCAAAAATTCAAATTTTCACAAACTCAAATTTTCAAAAATTCAAATTTTCACATACTCGTATTTTCAAAATTTAAAATTTTTACATACTGATGTTTTCAAAAATTTGAAATTTTCACATATTCATATATTCAAAAATTCAAATTTTCACAAACTCGTAGTTTCAAAATTTAAAATTTTCACATACTGATATTTTCAAAAATTCAAAATTTCAAATATTCACATACTCATATTTCCAAAAATTTCAAATTTTCACACTCATATTTTCAAAATTTCAAATTTTTACATACTCGTATTTTCAAAATTTCAAATTTTCACATACTCGTATTTTCAAAAATTCAAATTTTCACATACTGATATTTTCAAAAATTCAAAATTTAAAATTTTCTCTTACTCATATTTTCAAAAATTCAAAATTTCAAATTTTCACATACTCATATTTTCAAAAATTCAAAATTTAAAATTCACATACTCATATTTTCAAAAATTAAAATTTTCACATACTCGTATTTTCAAAATTTCAAATTTCTACACACTGATATTTTCAAAAATTTAAAATTTTCACATATTCATATATTCAAAAATTCAAATTTTCACATAATCGTAGTTTCAAAATTTCAACTTTTCACATATTGATATTTTCAAAAATTCAAAATTTTAAATTTTCACATACTCATATTTTCAAAAATTCAAAATTTCAAATTTTCACATATTCATATATTCATAAATTCAAATTTTTCCATTCTCGTATTTTCAAAAATTCAAAATTTTAAATTTTCACATACTCATATTTTCAAAAATTTCAAATTTTCACATACTCATATTTTCAAAATTTCAAATTTTCACGTACTGATATTATCAAAAATTTACGATTTCAAATTTTCACATATTCATATATTAAAAAATTTTCAGATACTCGTATTTTCAAAATTTCAAATTTTCACATACTCATATTTTCAAAAATTAAAAATTTCAAATTTTCACATATTCATATTTTCAAAGTTTCAAATATTTACATACTCGTATTTTCATAATTTCAAATATTCACATACTGATATTTTCAAAGTTTCAAATTTTCACATACTGATATTTTCAAAAATTTAAAATTTCAAATTTTCACATATTCATATATTCAAAAATTTTCACATACTCGTATTTTCAAAATTTCAAATTTTCACATACTCATATTTTCAAAAATTCAAAATTTCAAATTTTCACATACTCATATTTTCAGAAATTCAAAATTTCAAATTTTCACATATTCATATTTTCAAAGTTTCAAATTTTTATATACTCATATTTTCAAAAATTCAAAATTTCAAATTCGCATACTCATATTTTCAAAAATTCAAATTTTCACATACTCGTATTTTCAAATTTCAAATTTTTAAATACTGATATTTTCAAAAATTTAAAAAAAAAATTAAAATACTGATAGTTTCAAAAATTTCAAATTTTCACATATTCATATAATCAAAAATTCAAATTTTCACATACTCGTAGTTTCAAAATTTCAAATTTTCACATACTGATATTTTCAAAAATTCAAAATTTCAAATTTTCACATACTCATATTTTCAAAAATTCAAAATTTCAAATTTTCACATACTCATATTTTCAAAAATTCAAATTTTCACATATTCATATTTTCAGTTTCAAATATTTACGTACTCGTATTTTCAAAATTTCAAATTTTCACATACTGATATTTTCAAATATTTAAAATTTCAAATTTTCACATTTTCATATATTCAAAAATTCAAATTTTCACATACTCGTATTTTCAAAATTTCAAATTTGTACATACTAATATTTTCAAAAATTTCAAATTTCAAATTTTCACATATTCATATATTCAAAAATTCAAATATTCAAATACTCGTAGTTTCGAAATTTTAAATTTTCCCATACTCATATTTTCAAAAATTCAAAATTTAAAATTTTCACATATTCATATTTTCAAAAATTCAAAATTTTCACATATTCATATATTCAAAAATTCAAATTTTTACATTCTCGTATTTTCAAAATTTAAAATTTTCACATATTCATATGTTCAAAAGTTCAAAATTTCAAATGTCAAAATACTCGTATTTTCAAAATTTCAAATTTTCACATACTCATATTTTCAAAAATTCAAAATTTATAATTTTTACATACTCATATTTTCAAAAATTTAAAATTTTAAATTTTCACATACTGATATTTTCAAAAATTCAAATTTTCACAAACTCAAATTTTCAAAAATTCAAAATTTCAAATTTTCACTTATTCATATTTTGAAAGTTTTAAATATTTATATACTCGTATTTTCAACATTTAAAATTTTCACATACTCGTATTTTCAAAATTTCAAATTTTCACATACTGATATTTTTAAAAATTCAAAATTTCAAATTTTCACATACTCATATTTTCAAAAATTCAATATTTCACATACTGATATTTTCAAAAATTCAAAATTTCAAGTTTTCACATATTCATATTTACAAAATTTTTAAATTTTCACATACATATTTTCAAAAATTCAAAATTTCAAATTTTCACATACTCATATATTCAAAAATTCAAAATTTCAAATTTTCACATACTCATATTTTCAAAAATTCAAATTTTCACATACTCGTAGTTTCAAATTTTCACATACTGATATTTTCAAAAATTCAAAAGTTCAAATTTTCACATACTGATATTTTCAAAAATTCAAATTTTCACAAACTCAAATTTTCAAAAATTCAAATTTTCAAAATTTCACATACTCGTATTTTCAAAATTTAAAGTTTTCACATACTGATATTTTCAAAAATTCCAAATTTTCACATATTCATATATTCAAATTTACACATATTCATATATTCAAATTTTCACATACTCGTAGTTTCAAAATTTAAAATTTTCACATACTGATATTTTCAAAAATTTCAAATTTTCACATACTCATATTTTCAAAAATTCAAATTTTCACATACTCGTATTTTCAAAATTTAAAATTTTTACATACTGATATTTTCAAAAATTTAAAATTTTCACATATTCATATATTCAAATTTTCACATACTCGTAGTTTCAAAATTTCAAATTTTCACATACTGATATTTTCAAAAATTCAAAATTTCAAATATTCACATACTCATATTTTCAAAAATTCAAAATTTCAAATTTTCACATTCATATTTTCAGTTTCAAATATTTACATAATCGTATTTTCAAAATTTCAAATTTTCACATACTGATATTTTCAAAAATTCCAAATTTCAAATTTTCACATACTCATATTTTCAAAAATTCAAATTTTCACATTTTCATATTTTCAGTTTCAAATTTTTACATACTCGTATTTTCAAAATTTCAAATTTTCACATACTCGTATTTTCAAAAATTCAAATTTTCACATACTGATATTTTCAAAAATTCAAAATTTCAAATTTTCTCATACTCATATTTTCAAAAATTCAAAATTTCAAATTTTCACATACATATTTTCAAAAATTCAAAATTTCAAATTTTCACATATTCATATTTTCAAAGTTTCAAATTTTTACATTTTCGTATTTTCAAAATTTAAAATTTTCACATACTCATATTTTCAAAAATTCAAAATTTCAAATTCACATACTCATATTTTCAAAAATTCAAATTTTCACATACTTGTATTTTCAAAATTTCAAATTTCTACATACTGATATTTTCAAAAATTTAAAATTTTCACATATTCATATATTCAAAAATTCAAATTTTCACATAATCGTAGTTTCAAAATTTCAACTTTTCACATACTGATATTTTCAAAAATTCAAAATTTCAAATTTTCACATACTCATATTTTCAAAAAATCAAATTTTCACATACTCATATTTTCAAAAATTCACATATTCATATATTCAAAAATTCAAATGTTTACATTCTCGTATTTTCAAAATTTAAAATTTTCACATATTCATATGTTCAAAAGTTCAAAATTTCAAATGTCAAAATACTCGTATTTTCAAAAATTTCAAATTTTCACATACTTATATTTTCAAAAATTCAAAATTTATAATTTTCACATACTCATATTTTCAAATTTCAAAATTTTAAATTTTCACATACTGATATTTTCAAAAATTCAAATTTTCACAAACTCAAATTTTCAAAAATTCAAAATTTCAAATTTGCACATATTCATATTTTGAAAGTTTCAAATATTTATACACTCGTATTTTCAACATTTAAAATTTACACATACTCGTATTTTCAAAATTTCAAATTTTCACATACTGATATTTTCAAAAATTCAAAATTTCAAATTTTCACATACTCATATTTTCAAAAATTCAAATTTTCACATACTCATATTTTCAAAAATTCAAATTTTCCAATTTTCACATATTCATATTTTCAGTTTCAAATTTTTACATACTCGTATTTTCAAAATTTCAAATTTTCACTTACTCATATTTTCAAAAATTCAAAATTTCAAATTTTCACATACTCATATTTTCAAAAATTTAAAAATTCAAATTTTCACATACTCGTATTTTCAAAATTTAAAATTTTTACATACTGATATTTTCAAATTTTCACATGTTCATATATTCAAAAATTCAAATTTTCACATACTGATATTTTCAAACATTTCAAATTTTCACATACTCATATATTCAAAAATTCAAATTTTCACATACTCGTAGTTTCAAAATTTCAAATTTTCACATACTGATATTTTCAAAAATTCAAAATTTCAAATTTTCACATACTCATATTTTCAAAAATTCAAAATTTCAAATTGTCACATACTCATATTTTCAAAAATTCAAAATTTCAAATTTTCACATATTCGTATTTTCAAAATTTCAAATTTTCACATACTGATATTTTCAAAAATTCAAATTTTCACATACTGATATTTTCAAAAATTCAAAATTTCAAATTTTCTCATACTGCTATTTTCAAAAATTCAAAATTTCAAATTTTCACATACTCATATTTTCAAAAATTCAAAATTTTAAATTTTCACATACTCATATTTTCAAAAATTCAATATTTTAAATTTTCACATATTCATTTTTTCAAATGTTTCAAATTTTTACATACTCGTATTTTGAAAATTTCAAATTTTCACATACTCATATTTTCAAAAATTCTAAATTTCAAATTTTCACATACTCATATTTTCAAAATTTCAAATTTTCACATTCTCAATTTTCAAAATTTTCACATATTCATATGTTCAAAAGTTCAAATGTCAAAATACTCGTATTTTCAAAATTTCAAATTTTCACATATTCATATTTACAAAATTTTTAAATTTTCATACATATTTTCAAAAATTCAAAATTTCAAATTTTCACATACTCATATATTCAAAAATTCAAAATTTCAAATTTTCACATACTCATATTTTCATAAATTTCAAATTTTCACATACTCGTAGTTTCAAATTTCAAATTTTCACATACTGATATTTTCAAAAATTCAAATTTTCACAAACTCAAATTTTCAAAAATTCAAATTTTCAAATTTTCACATACTCGTATTTTCAAAATTTAAAGTTTTCACATACTGATATTTTCAAAAATTTCAAATTTTCACATATTCATATATTCAAATTTTCACATATTCATATATTCAAATTTTCACATACTCGTAGTTTCAAAATTTAAAATTTTCTCATACTGATATTTTCAAAAATTTAAAATTTCAAATTTTCACATCTCATATTTTCAAAAATTCAAATTTTCACATACTCGAATTTTCAAAATTTAAAATTTTTACATACTGATATTTTCAAAAATTTAAAATTTTCACATATTCATATATTCAAAAATTCAAATTTTCACATACTCGTAGTTTCAAAATTTCAAATTTTCACATACTGATATTTTCAAAAATTCAAAATTTCAAATATCCACATACTCATATTTTCAAAAATTCAAAATTTCAAATTTTCACATATTCATATTTTCAGTTTCAAATATTTACATTATCGTATTTTCAAAATTTCAAATTTTCACATACTGATATTTTCAAAAATTCCAAATTTCAAATTTTCACATACTCATATTTTCAAAAATTCAAAATTTCAAATTTTCACATTTTCATATTTTCAGTTTCAAATTTTTACATACTCGTATTTTCAAAATTTCAAATTTTCACATACTGATATTTTCAAAAATTCAAATTTTCACATACTGATATTTTCAAAAATTCAAAATTTCAAATTTTCTCATACTCATATTTTCAAAAATTCAAAATTTCAAATTTTCACATACATATTTTCAAAAATACAAAATTTCAAATTTTCACATATTCATATTTTCAAAGTTTCAAATTTTTACATACTCGTATTTTCAAAATTTAAAATTTTCACATACTCATATTTTCAAAAATTCAAAATTTCAAATTCACATACTCATATTTTCAAAAATTCAAAATTTCAAATTTTCACATATTCATATTTTCAGTTTCAAATATTTACATTATCGTATTTTCAAAATTTCAAATTTTCACATACATATTTTCAAAAATACAAAATTTCAAATTTTCACATATTCATATTTTCAAAGTTTCAAATTTTTACATACTCGTATTTTCAAAATTTAAAATTTTCACATACTCATATTTTCAAAAATTCAAAATTTCAAATTCATATACTCATATTTTCAAAAATTCAAATTTTCACATACTCGTATTTTCAAAATTTCAAATTTCTACATACTGATATTTTCAAAAATTTAAAATTTTCACATATTCAAAAATTCAAATTTTCACATAATCGTAGTTTCAAAATTTCAACTTTTCACATATTGATATTTTCAAAAATTCAAAATTTTCACATACTCATATTTTCAAAAATTCAAAATTTCAAATTTTCACACTCGTATTTTCAAAATTTCAAATTTCTACATACTGATATTTTCAAAAATTTAAAATTTTCACATATTCAAAAATTCAAATTTTCACATAATCGTAGTTTCAAAATTTCAACTTTTCACATATTGATATTTTCAAAAATTCAAAATTTTCACATACTCATATTTTCAAAAATTCAAAATTTCAAATTTTCACATATTCATATTCAAAAATTTTCACACTTGTATTTTCAAAATTTCAAATTTTTACATACTGATATTTTCAAAAATTTCAAATTTTCACATATTCATATATTCAAAAATTCAAATTTTCACATACTCGTAGTTTCAAAATTTCAAATTTTCACATATTCATATATTCAAAAATTTTCACACTCGTATTTTCAAAATTTCAAATTTTCACATACTCATATTTTCAAAAATTCAAATTTTCACATACTGATATTTTCAAAAATTTAAAATTTTCTCATACTGATATTTTCAAAAATTCAAAATTTCAAATTTTCACATACTCATATTTTCAAAAATTCAAATTTTCACATACTCGTATTTTCAAAATTTCAAATTTCTACATACTGATATTTTCAAAAATTTAAAATTTTCACATATTCAAAAATTCAAATTTTCACATAATCGTAGTTTCAAAATTTCAACTTTTCACATATTGATATTTTCATAAATTCAAATTTTTCCATTCTCGTATTTTCAAAAATTCAAAATTTTAAATTTTCACATACTCATATTTTCAAAAATTTCAAATTTTCACATACTCATATTTTCGAAATTTCAAATTTTCACATACTGATATTTTCAAA
Organism: Muscina levida; assembly: GCA_964034835.1. Taxonomy (NCBI): domain Eukaryota; kingdom Metazoa; phylum Arthropoda; class Insecta; order Diptera; family Muscidae; genus Muscina; species Muscina levida. The sequence continues at coordinate 40,683 of CAXIUB010000125.1, read as the reverse complement.
AATTTAAAATTTCAAATTTTCACATATTCATATATTCAAAAATTTTCACACTCGTATTTTCAAAATTTCAAATTTTCACATACTCATATTTTCAAAAATTCAAATTTTCACATACTGATATTTTCAAAAATTTAAAATTTTCTCATACTGATATTTTCAAAAATTCAAAATTTCAAATTTTCACATACTCATATTTTCAAAAATTCAAAATTTCAAATTTTCAAATACTCATATTTTCAAAAATTCAAAATTTCAAATTTTCACATACTCATATTTTCAAAAATTTCAAATTTTCACATATTCAAAAATTCAAATTTTCACATACTCGTAGTTTCAAATTTCAAATTTTCACATACTGATATTTTCAAAAATTCAAAAGTTCAAATTTTCACATACTTATATTTTCAAAAATTCAGTTTCACAAACTCAAATTTTCAAAAATTCAAATTTTCAAATTTTCACATACTCGTATTTTCAAAATTTAAAATTTTTACATACTGATATTTTCAAAAATTTGAAATTTTCACATATTCATATATTCAAAAATTCAAATTTTCACAAACTCGTAGTTTCAAAATTTCAAATTTTCACATACTGATATTTTCAAAAAATTCAAAATTTCAAATTTTCACATACTCATATTTTCAAAAATTTCAAATTTTCACACTCATATTTTCAAAGTTTCAAATTTTTACATACTCGTATTTTCAAATTTTCACATACTCGTATTTTCAAAAATTCAAATTTTCACATACTGATATTTTCAAAAATTCAAAATTTCAAATTTTCTCTTACTCATATTTTCAAAAATTCAAAATTTCAAATTTTCACATACTCATATTTTCAAAAATTCAAAATTTCAAATTTTCACATATTCATATTTTCAAAGTTTCAAATTTTTACATACTCGTATTTTCAAAATTTAAAATTTTCACATACTCATATTTTCAAAAATTCAAATTCACATACTAATATTTTCAAAAATTCAAATTTTCACATACTCGTATTTTCAAAATTTCAAATTTCTACATACTGATATTTTCAAAAATTTAAAATTTTCACATATTCATATATTCAAAAATTCAAATTTTCACATAATCGTAGTTTCAAAATTTCAACTTTTCACATATTGATATTTTCAAAAATTCAAAATTTTAAATTTTCACATACTCATATTTTCAAAAATTCAAAATTTCAAATTTTCACATATTCATATATTCAAATTTTTCCATTCTCGTATTTTCAAAAATTCTAAATTTTAAATTTTCACATACTCATATTTTCAAAAATTTCAAATTTTCATGTACTGATATTATCAAAAATTTACAATTTCAAATTTTCACATATTCATATATTAAAAAATTTTCAGATACTCGTATTTTCAAAATTTCAAATTTTCACATACTCATATTTTCAAAAATTCAAAATTTCAAATTTTCACATATTCATATTTTCAAAGTTTCAAATATTTACATACTCGTATTTTCATAATTTCAAATTTTCACATACTGATATTTTCAAAGTTTCAAATTTTCACATACTGATATTTTCAAAAATTTAAAATTTAAAATTTTCACATATTCATATATTCAAAAATTTTCACATACTCGTATTTTCAAAATTTCAAATTTTCACATACTCATATTTTCAAAAATTCAAAATTTCAAATTTTCACATACTCATATTTTCAGAAATTCAAAATTTCAAATTTTCACATATTCATATTTTCAAAGTTTCAAATTTTTATATACTCATATTTTCAAAAATTCAAAATTTCAAATTCGCATACTCATATTTTCAAAAATTCAAATTTTCACATACTCGTATTTTCAAATTTCAAATTTTTAAATACTGATATTTTCAAAAATTTAAAAAAAAATTAAAATACTGATAGTTTCAAAAATTTCAAATTTTCACATATTCATATAATCAAAAATTCAAATTTTCACATACTCGTAGTTTCAAAATTTCAAATTTTCACATACTGATATTTTCAAAAATTCAAAATTTTAAATTTTCACATACTCACATTTTCAAAAATTCAAAATTTCAAATTTTCACATACTCATATTTTCAAAAATTCAAATTTTCACATATTCATATTTTCAGTTTCAAATATTTACATACTCGTATTTTCAATATTTCAAATTTTCACATACTGATATTTTCAAATATTTAAAATTTCAAATTTTCACATTTTCATATATTCAAAAATTCAAATTTTCACATACTCGTATTTTCAAAATTTCAAATTTGTACATACTAATATTTTCAAAAATTTCAAATTTTCACATATTCATATATTCAAAAATTCAAATATTCACATACTCGTAGTTTCGAAATTTTAAATTTTCCCATACTCATATTTTCAAAAATTCAAAATTTAAAATTTTCACATATTCATATTTTCAAAAATTCAAAATTTTCACATATTCATATATTCAAAAATTCAAATTTTTACATTCTCGTATTTTCAAAATTTAAAATTTTCACATATTCATATGTTCAAAAGTTCAAAATTTCAAATGTCAAAATACTCGTATTTTCAAAATTTCAAATTTTCACATACTCATATTTTCAAAAATTCAAAATTTATAATTTTTACATACTCATATTTTCAAAAATTTAAAATTTTAAATTTTCACATACTGATATTTTCAAAAATTCAAATTTTCACAAACTCAAATTTTCAAAAATTCAAAATTTCAAATTTTCACTTATTCATATTTTGAAAGTTTCAAATATTTATATACTCGTATTTTCAACATTTAAAATTTTCACATACTCGTATTTTCAAAATTTCAAATTTTCACATACTGATATTTTCAAAAATTCAAAATTTCAAATTTTCACATACTCATATTTTCAAAAATTCAATATTTCACATACTGATATTTTCAAAAATTCAAAATTTCAAATTTTCACATATTCATATTTACAAAATTTTTAAATTTTCACATACATATTTTCAAAAATTCAAAATTTCAAATTTTCAATTACTCATATATTCAAAAATTCAAAATTTCAAATTTTCACATACTCATATTTTCAAAAATTCAAAATTTTAAAAAATTCAAATTTTCAAATACTCGTAGTTTCAAATTTCAAATTTTCACATACTGATATTTTCAAAAATTCAAAAGTTCAAATTTTCACATACTGATATTTTCAAAAATTCAAATTTTCACAAACTCAAATTTTCAAAAATTCAAATTTTCAAAATTTCACATACTCGTATTTTCAAAATTTAAAGTTTTCACATACTGATATTTTCAAAAATTTCAAATTTTCACATATTCATATATTCAAATTTACACATATTCATATATTCAAATTTTCTCATACTCGTAAATTCAAAATTTAAAATTTTCACATACTGATATTTTCAAAAATTTAAAATTTCAAGTTTTCACATACTCATATTTTCAAAAATTCAAATTTTCACATACTCGTATTTTCAAAATTTCAAATTTTTACATACTGATATTTTCAAAAATTTAAAATTTTCACATATTCATATATTCAAAAATTCAAATTTTCACATACTCGAAGTTTCAAAATTTCAAATTTTCACATACTGATATTTTCAAAAATTCAAAATTTCAAATATTCACATACTCATATTTTCAAAAATTCAAAATTTCAAATTTTCACATTCATATTTTCAGTTTCAAATATTAACATAATCGTATTTTCAAAATTTCAAATTTTCACATACTGATATTTTCAAAAATTTCAAATTTTCACACTCATATTTTCAAAAATTCAAATTTTCACATACTCATATTTTCAAAAATTCAAAATTTCAAATTTTCACATTTTCATATTTTCAGTTTCAAATTTTTACATACTCGTATTTTCAAAATTTCAAATTTTCACATACTCGTATTTTCAAAAATTCAAATTTTCACATACTGATATTTTCAAAAATTCAAAATTTCAAATTTTCTCATACTCATATTTTCACATACATATTTTCAAAAATTCAAAATTTAAAATTTTCACATATTCATATTTTTAAAGTTTCAAATTTTTACATTTTCGTATTTTCAAAATTTAAAATTTTCACATACTCATATTTTCAAAAATTCAAAATTTCAAATTCACATACTCATATTTTCAAAAATTCAAATTTTCACATACTCGTATTTTCAAAATTTCAAATTTCTACATACTGATATTTTCAAAAATTTAAAATTTTCACATATTCATATATTCAAAAATTCAAATTTTCACATAATCGTAGTTTCTAAATTTCAACTTTTCACATACTGATATTTTCAAAAATTCAAAATTTCAAATTTTCACATACTCATATTTTCAAAAATTCAAATTTTCACATACTCATATTTTCAAAAATTCAAAATTTCAAATTTTCACATATTCATATATTCAAAAATTCAAATGTTTACATTCTCGTATTTTCAAAATTTAAAATTTTCACATATTCATATGTTCAAAAGTTCAAAATTTCAAATGTCAAAATACTCGTATTTTCAAAATTTCAAATTTTCACATACTCATATTTTCAAAAATTCAAAATTTATAATTTTCACATACTCATATTTTCAAATTTCAAAATTTTAAATTTTCACATACTGATATTTTCAAAAATTCAAATTTTCACAAACTCAAATTTTCAAAAATTCAAAATTTCAAATTTGCACATATTCATATTTTGAAAGTTTCAAATATTTATATACTCGTATTTTCAACATATAAAATTTACCGTACTCGTATTTTCAAAATTTCAAATTTTCACATACTCATATTTTCAAAAATTCAAATTTTCACATACTCATATTTTCAAAAATTCAAATTTTCCAATTTTCACATATTCATATTTTCAGTTTCAAATTTTTACATACTCGTATTTTCAAAATTTCAAATTTTCACTTACTCATATTTTCAAAAATTCAAAATTTCAAATTTTCACATACTCATATTTTCAAAAATTTAAAAATTCAAATTTTCACATACTCGTATTTTCAAAATTTAAAATTTTTACATACTGATATTTTCAAACATTTCAAATTTCAAATTTTCACATATTCATATTTTCAAAAATTCAAAATTTCAAATTTTCACATACTCATATTTTCAAAAATTCAAAATTTTAAATTTTCACATACTCATATTTTCAAAAATTCAATATTTTAAATTTTCACATATTCATTTTTTCAAATGTTTCAAATTTTTACATACTCGTATTTTGAAAATTTCAAATTTTCACATACTCATATTTTCAAAAATTCTAAATTTCAAATATTCACATACTCATATTTTCAAAAATTTCAAATTTTCACACTCATATTTTCAAAGCTTCAAATTTTTACATACTCGTATTTTCAAAATTTCAAATTTTCACATACTCGTATTTTCAAAATTTCAAATTTTCACATACTCGTATTTTCAAAAATTCAAATTTTCACAAACTCAAATTTTCAAAAATTCAAATTTTCAAATTTTCACATACTCGTATTTTCAAAATTTAAAATTTTTACATACTGATATTTTCAAAAATTTGAAATTTTCACATATTCATATATTTAAAAATTCAAATTTTCACAAACTCGTAGTTTCAAAATTTCAAATTTTCACATACTGATATTTTCAAAAATTCAAAATTTCACATACTGATATTTTCAAAAAATCAAAATTTCAAATTTTCTCTTACTCATATTTTCAAAAATTCAAAATTTCAAATTTTCACATACTCATATTTTCAAAAATTCAAAATTTCAAATTTTCACATATTCATATTTTCAAAGTTTCAAATTTTTACATACTCGTATTTTCAAAATTTAAAATTTTCACATATTCATATTTTCAAAAATTCAAAATTTCAAATTCACATACTCATATTTTCAAAAATTCAAATTTTCACATACTCGTATTTTCAAAATTTCAAATTTCTACATACTGATATTTTCAAAAATTTAAAATTTTCACATATTCATATATTCAAAAATTCAAATTTTCACATAATCGTAGTTTCAAAATTTCAACTTTTCACATATTGATATTTTCAAAAATTCAAAATTTTAAATTTTCACATACTCATATTTTCAAAAATTCAAAATTTCAAATTTTCTCTTACTCATATTTTCAAAAATTCAAAATTTCAAATTTTCACATACTCATATTTTCAAAAATTCAAAATTTCAAATTTTCACATATTCATATTTTCAAAGTTTCAAATTTTTACATACTCGTATTTTCAAAAATTCAAATTTTCACATACTGATATTTTCAAAAATTCAAAATTTCAAATTTTCTGTTACTCATATTTTCAAAAATTCAAAATTTCAAATTTTCACATACTGATATTTTCAAAAATTCAAAATTTCAAATTTTCACATATTCATATTTTCAAAGTTTCAAATTTTTACATACTCGTATTTTCAAAATTTAAAATTTTCACATACTCATATTTTCAAAAATTCAAAATTTCAAATTCACATACTCATATTTTCAAAAATTCAAATTTTCACATACTCGTATTTTCAAAATTTCAAATTTCTACATACTGATATTTTCAAAAATTTAAAATTTTCACATATTCATATATTCAAAAATTCAAATTTTCACATAATCGTAGTTTCAAAATTTCAACTTTTCACATATTGATATTTTCAAAAATTCAAAATTTTAAATTTTCACATATTCATATATTCATAAATTCAAATTTTTCCATTCTCGTATTTTCAAAAATTCAAAATTTTAAATTTTCACATACTCATATTTTCAAAAATTTCAAATTTTCACATACTCATATTTTCAAAATTTCAAATTTTCACGTACTGATATTATCAAAAATTTACAATTTCAAATTTTCACATATTCATATATTAAAAAATTTTCAGATACTCGTATTTTCAAAATTTCAAATTTTCACATACTCATATTTTCAAAAATTCAAAATTTCAAATTTTCACATATTCATATTTTCAAAGTTTCAAATATTTACATACTCGTATTTTCATAATTTCAAATTTTCACATACTGATATTTTCAAAGTTTCAAATTTTCACATACTGATATTTTCAAAAATTTAAAATTTTAAATTTTCACATATTCATATATTCAAAAATTTTCACATACTCGTATTTTCAAAATTTCAAATTTTCACATACTCATATTTTCAAAAATTCAAAATTTCAAATTTTCACATACTCATATTTTCAGAAATTCAAAATTTCAAATTTTCACATATTCATATTTTCAAAGTTTCAAATTTTTATATACTCATATTTTCAAAAATTCAAAATTTCAAATTCGCATACTCATATTTTCAAAAATTCAAATTTTCACATACTCGTATTTTCAAATTTCAAATTTTTAAATACTGATATTTTCAAAAATTTAAATACTGATAGTTTCAAAAATTTCAAATTTTCACATATACTGATATTTTCAAAAATTCAAAATTTCAAATTTTCACATACTCATATTTTCAAAAATTCAAAATTTCAAATTTTCACATACTCATATTTTCAAAAATTCAAATTTTCACATATTCATATTTTCAGTTTCAAATATTTACATACTCGTATTTTCAAAATTTCAAATTTTCACATACTGATATTTTCAAATATTTAAAATTTCAAATTTTCACATTTTCATATATTCAAAAATTCAAATTTTCACATACTCGTATTTTCTAAATTTCAAATTTGTACATACTAATATTTTCAAAAATTTCAAATTTTCACATATTCATATATTCAAAAATTCAAATATTCACATACTCGTAGTTTCGAAATTTTAAATTTTCCCATACTCATATTTTCAAAAATTCAAAATTTAAAATTTTCACATATTCATATTTTCAAAAATTCAAAATTTTCACATATTCATATATTCAAAAATTCAAATTTTTACATTCTCGTATTTTAAAAATTTAAAATTTTCACATTCATATGTTCAAAAGTTCAAAATTTCAAATGTCAAAATACTCGTATTTTCAAAATTTCAAATTTTCACATACTCATATTTTCAAAAATTCAAAATTTATAATTTTTACATACTCATATTTTCAAAAATTTAAAATTTTAAATTTTCACATACTGATATTTTCAAAAATTCAAATTTTCACAAACTCAAATTTTCAAAAATTCAAAATTTCAAATTTTCACTTATTCATATTTTGAAAGTTTCAAATATTTATATACTCGTATTTTCAACTTAAAATTTTCACATACTCGTATTTTCAAAATTTCAAATTTTCACATACTGATATTTTCAAAAATTCAAAATTTCAAATTTTCACATACTCATATTTTCAAAAATTCAATATTTCACATACTGATATTTTCAAAAATTCAAAATTTCAAATTTTCACATATTCATATTTACAAAATTTTTAAATTTTCACATACATATTTTCAAAAATTCAAAATTTCAAATTTTCACATACTCATATATTCAAAAATTCAAAATTTCAAATTTTCACATACTCATATTTTCAAAAATTCAAAATTTCCAAAAATTCAAATTTTTACATACTCGTAGTTTCAAATTTCAAATTTTCACATACTGATATTTTCAAAAATTCAAAAGTTCAAATTTTCACATACTGATATTTTCAAAAATTCAAATTTTCACAAACTCAAATTTTCAAAAATTCAAATTTTCAAAATTTCACATACTCGTATTTTCAAAATTTAAAGTTTTCACATACTGATATTTTCAAAAATTTCAAATTTTCACATATTCATATATTCAAATTTACACATATTCATATATTCAAATTTTCACATACTCGTAGTTTCAAAATTTAAAATTTTCACATACTGATATTTTCAAAAATTCAAAATTTCAAATTTTCACATTTTCATATTTTCAGTTTCAAATTTTTACATACTCTTATTTTCAAAATTTCAAATTTTCACATACTCGTATTTTCAAAAATTCAAAATTTCAAATTTTCACATATTCATATATTCAAAAATTCAAATGTTTACATTCTCGTATTTTCAAAATTTAAAATTTTCACATATTCATATGTTCAAAAGTTCAAAATTTCAAATGTCAAAATACTCGTATTTTCAAAATTTCAAATTTTCACATACTCATATTTTCAAAAATTCAAAATTTATAATTTTCACATACTCATATTTTCAAATTTCAAAATTTTAAATTTTCACATACTGATATTTTCAAAAATTCAAATTTTCACAAAGTCAAATTTTCAAAAATTCAAAATTTCAAATTTGCACATATTCATATTTTGAAAGTTTCAAATATTTATATACTCGTATTTTCAACATTTAAAATTTACACATACTCGTATTTTCAAAATTTCAAATTTTCACATACTCATATTTTCAAAATTTCAAATTTTCACATACTCATATTTTCAAAAATTCAAATTTTCCAATTTTCACATATTCATATTTTCAGTTTCAAATTTTTACATACTCGTATTTTCAAAATTTCAAATTTTCACTTACTCATATTTTCAAAAATTCAAAATTTCAAATTTTCACATACTCATATTTTCAAAAATTTAAAAATTCAAATTTTCACATACTCGTATTTTCAAAATTTAAAATTTTTACATACTGATATTTTCAAACATTTCAAATTTTCACATATTCATATATTCAAAAATTCAAATTTTCACATACTCGTAGTTTCAAAATTTCAAATTTTCACAAACTGATATTTTCAAAAATTCAAAATTTCAAATTTTCACATACTCATATTTTCAAAAATTCAAAATTTCAAATTGTCACATACTCATATTTTCAAAAATTCAAAATTTCAAATTTTCACATATTCGTATTTTCAAAATTTCAAATTTTCACATACTGATATTTTCAAAAATTCAAATTTTCACATACTGATATTTTCAAAAATTCAAAATTTCAAATTTTCTCATACTGCTATTTTCAAAAATTCAAAATTTCAAATTTTCACATACCCATATTTTCAAAAATTCAAAATTTTAAATTTTCACATACTCATATTTTCAAAAATTCAATATTTTAAATTTTCACATATTCATTTTTTCAAATGTTTCAAATTTTTACATACTCGTATTTTGAAAATTTCAAATTTTCACATACTCATATTTTCAAAAATTCTAAATTTCAAATATTCACATACTCATATTTTCAAAAATTTCAAATTTTCACACTCATATTTTCAAAGTTTCAAATTTTTACATACTCGTATTTTCAAAATTTCAAATTTTCACATACTCGTATTTTCAAAAATTCAAATTTTCACAAACTCAAATTTTCAAAAATTCAAATTTTCACATACTCGTATTTTCAAAATTTAAAATTTTTACATACTGATATTTTCAAAAATTTGAAATTTTCACATATTCATATATTTAAAAATTCAAATTTTCACAAACTCGTAGTTTCAAAATTTCAAATTTTCACATACTGATATTTTCAAAAATTCAAAATTTCAAATATTCACATACTCATATTTTCAAAAATTTCAAATTTTCACACTCATATTTTCAAAGTTTCAAATTTTTACATACTCGTATTTTCAAAATTTCAAATTTTCACATACTCGTATTTTCAAAAATTCAAATTTTCACATACTGATATTTTCAAAAAATCAAAATTTCAAATTTTCTCTTACTCATATTTTCAAAAATTCAAAATTTCAAATTTTCACATACTCATATTTTCAAAAATTCAAAATTTCAAATTTTCACATATTCATATTTTCAAAGTTTCAAATTTTTACATACTCGTATTTTCAAAATTTAAAATTTTCACATACTCATATTTTCAAAAATTCAAAATTTCAAATTCACATACTCATATTTTCAAAAATTCAAATTTTCACATACTCGTATTTTCCAAATATCAAATTTCTACATACTGATATTTTCAAAAATTTAAAATTTTCACACATTCATATAGTCAAAAATTCAAATTTTCACATAATCGTAGTTTCAAAATTTCAACTTTTCACATATTGATATTTTCAAAAATTCAAAATTTTAAATTTTCACATACTCATATTTTCAAAAATTCAAAATTTCAAATTTTCTCTTACTCATATTTTCAAAAATTCAAAATTTCAAATTTTCACATACTCATATTTTCAAAAATTCAAAATTTCAAATTTTCACATATTCATATTTTCAAAGTTTCAAATTTTTACATACTCGTATTTTCAAAAATTCAAATTTTCACATACTGATATTTTCAAAAATTCAAAATTTCAAATTTTCTCTTACTCATATTTTCAAAAATTCAAAATTTCAAATTTTCACATACTGATATTTTCAAAAATTCAAAATTTCAAATTTTCACATATTCATATTTTCAAAGTTTCAAATTTTTACATACTCGTATTTTCAAAATTTAAAATTTTCACATACTCATATTTTCAAAAATTCAAAATTTCAAATTCACATACTCATATTTTCAAAAATTCAAATTTTCACATACTCGTATTTTCAAAATTTCAAATTTCTACATACTGATATTTTCAAAAATTTAAAATTTTCACATATTCATATATTCAAAAATTCAAATTTTCACATAATCGTAGTTTCAAAATTTCAACTTTTCACATATTGATATTTTCAAAAATTCAAAATTTTAAATTTTCACATATTCATATATTCATAAATTCAAATTTTTCCATTCTCGTATTTTCAAAAATTCAAAATTTTAAATTTTCACATACTCATATTTTCAAAAATTTCAAATTTTCACATACTCATATTTTCAAAATTTCAAATTTTCACGTTATCAAAAATTTACAATTTCAAATTTTCACATATTCATATATTAAAAAATTTTCAGATACTCGTATTTTCAAAATTTCAAATTTTCACATACTCATATTTTCAAAAATTCAAAATTTCAAATTTTCACATATTCATATTTTCAAAGTTTCAAATATTTACATACTCGTATTTTCATAATTTCAAATTTTCACATACTGATATTTTCAAAGTTTCAAATTTTCACATACTGATATTTTCAAAAATTTAAAATTTAAAATTTTCACATATTCATATATTCAAAAATTTTCACATACTCGTATTTTCAAAATTTCAAATTTTCACATACTCATATTTTCAAAAATTCAAAATTTCAAATTTTCACATACTCATATTTTCAGAAATTCAAAATTTCAAATTTTCACATATTCATATTTTCAAAGTTTCAAATTTTTATATACTCATATTTTCAAAAATTCAAAATTTCAAATTCGCATACTCATATTTTCAAAAATTCAAATTTTCACATACTCGTATTTTCAAATTTCAAATTTTTAAATACTGATATTTTCAAAAATTTAAATACTGATAGTTTCAAAAATTTCAAATTTTCACATATTCATATAATCAAAAATTCAAATTTTCACATACTCGTAGTTTCAAAATTTCAAATTTTCACATACTGATATTTTCAAAAATTCAAAATTTCAAATTTTCACATACTCATATTTTCAAAAATTCAAAATTTCAAATTTTCACATACTCATATTTTCAAAAATTCAAATTTTCACATATTCATATTTTCAGTTTCAAATATTTACATACTCGTATTTTCCAAATTTCAAATTTTCACATACTGATATTTTCAAATATTTAAAATTTCAAATTTTCACATTTTCATATATTCAAAAATTCAAATTTTCACATACTCGTATTTTCAAAATTTCAAATTTGTACATACTAATATTTTCAAAAATTTCAAATTTCAAATTTTCACATATTCATATATTCAAAAATTCAAATATTCACATACTCGTAGTTTCGAAATTTTCCCATACTCATATTTTCAAAAATTCAAAATTTAAAATTTTCACATATTCATATTTTCAAAAATTCAAAATTTTCACATATTCATATATTCAAAAATTCAAATTTTTACATTCTCGTATTTTAAAAATTTAAAATTTTCACATATTCATATGTTCAAAAGTTCAAAATTTCAAATGTCAAAATACTCGTATTTTCAAAATTTCAAATTTTCACATACTCATATTTTCAAAAATTCAAAATTTATAATTTTTACATACTCATATTTTCAAAAATTTAAAATTTCAAATTTTCACATACTGATATTTTCAAAAATTCAAATTTTCACAAACTCAAATTTTCAAAAATTCAAAATTTCAAATTTTTACTTATTCATATTTTGAAAGTTTCAAATATTTATATACTCGTATTTTCAACTTAAAATTTTCACATACTCGTATTTTCAAAATTTCAAATTTTCACATACTGATATTTTCAAAAATTCAAAATTTCAAATTTTCACATACTGATATTTTCAAAAATTCAAAATTTCAAATTTTCACATATTCATATTTACAAAATTTTTAAATTTTCACATACATATTTTCAAAAATTCAAAATTTCAAATTTTCACATACTCATATATTCAAAAATTCAAATTTTCACATACTCATATTTTCAAAAATTCAAAATTTTCAAAAATTCAAATTTTTACATACTCGTAGTTTCAAATTTCAAATTTTCACATACTGATATTTTCAAAAATTCAAAAGTTCAAATTTTCACATACTGATATTTTCAAAAATTCAAATTTTCACAAAATCAAATTTTCAAAAATTCAAATTTTCAAAATTTCACATACTCGTATTTTCAAAATTTAAAGTTTTCACATACTGATATTTTCAAAAATTTCAAATTTTCACATATTCATATATTCAAATTTACACATATTCATATATTCAAATTTTCACATACTCGTAGTTTCAAAATTTAAAATTTTCACATACTGATATTTTCAAAAATTCAAAATTTCAAATTTTCACATTTTCATATTTTCAGTTTCAAATTTTTACATACTCGTATTTTCAAAATTTCAAATTTTCACATACTCGTATTTTCAAAAATTCAAAATTTCAAATTTTCACATATTCATATATTCAAAAATTCAAATGTTTACATTCTCGTATTTTCAAAATTTAAAATTTTCACATACTCATATTTTCAAAAATTCAAAATTTCAAATTCACATACTCATATTTTCAAAAATTCAAATTTTCACATACTCGTATTTTCAAAATTTCAAATTTCTACATACTGATATTTTCAAAAATTTAAAATTTTCACATATTCATATATTCAAAAATTCAAATGTTTACATTCTCGTATTTTCAAAATTTAAAATTTTCACATACTCATATTTTCAAAAATTCAAAATTTCAAATTCACATACTCATATTTTCAAAAATTCAAATTTTCACATACTCGTATTTTCAAAATTTCAAATTTCTACATACTGATATTTTCAAAAATTTAAAATTTTCACATATTCATATATTCAAAAATTCAAATTTTCACATAATCGTAGTTTCAAAATTTCAACTTTTCACATACTGATATTTTCAAAAATTCAAATGTTTCAAATTTTTACATACTCGTATTTTGAAAATTTCAAATTTTCACATACTCATATTTTCAAAAATTCTAAATTTCAAATTTTCACATACTCATATTTTCAAAATTTCAAATTTTCACATTTTAAAATTTTTACATTCTCATATTTTCAAAATTTAAAATTTTCACATATTCATATGTTCAAAAGTTCAAATGTCAAAATACTCGTATTTTCAAAATTTAAAATTTTTACATATTCATATTTACAAAATTTTTAAATTTTCATACATATTTTCAAAAATTCAAAATTTCAAATTTTCACATACTCATATATTCAAAAATTCAAAATTTCAAATTTTCACATACTGATATTTTCAAAAATTCAAAAGTTCAAATTTTCACATACTGATATTTTCAAAAATTCAAATTTTCACAAACTCAAATTTTCAAAAATTCAAATTTTCACATACTCGTATTTTCAAAATTTAAAGTTTTCACATACTGATATTTTCAAAAATTTCAAATTTTCACATATTCATATATTCAAATTTTCACATATTCATATATTCAAATTTTCACATACTCGTAGTTTCAAAATTTAAAATTTTCACATACTGATATTTTCAAAAATTTAAAATTTCAAATTTTCACATACTCATATTTTCAAAAATTCAAATTTTCACATACTCGAATTTTCAAAATTTAAAATTTTTACATACTGATATTTTCAAAAATTTAAAATTTTCACATATTCATATATTCAAAAATTCAAATTTTCACATACTCGTAGTTTCAAAATTTCAAATTTTCACATACTGATATTTTCAAAAATTCAAAATTTCAAATATTCACATACTCATATTTTCAAAAATTCAAAATTTCAAATTTTCACATATTCATATTTTCAGTTTAAAATATTTACATAATCGTATTTTCAAAATTTCAAATTTTCACATACTGATATTTTCAAAAATTCCAAATTTCAAATTTTCACATACTCATATTTTCAAAAATTCAAAATTTCAAATTTTCACATTTTCATATTTTCAGTTTCAAATTTTTACATACTCGTATTTTCAAAATTTCAAATTTTCACATACTGATATTTTCAAAAATTCAAATTTTCACATACTGATATTTTCAAAAATTCAAAATTTCAAATTTTCTCATACTCATATTTTCAAAAATTCAAAATTTCAAATTTTCACATACATATTTTCAAAAATACAAAATTTCAAATTTTCACATATTCATATTTTCAAAGTTTCAAATTTTTACATACTCGTATTTTCAAAATTTAAAATTTTCACATACTCATATTTTCAAAAATTCAAAATTTCAAATTCACATACTCATATTTTCAAAAATTCAAATTTTCACATACTCGTATTTTCAAAATTTCAAATTTCTACATACTGATATTTTCAAAAATTTAAAATTTTCACATATTCAAAAATTCAAATTTTCACATAATCGTAGTTTCAAAATTTCAACTTTTCACATATTGATATTTTCAAAAATTTAAAATTTTCACATACTCATATTTTCAAAAATTCAAAATTTAAAATTTTCACATATTCATGTATTCAAAAATTTTCACACTCGTATTTTCAAAATTTCAAATTTCTACATACTGATATTTTCAAAAATTTAAAATTTTCACATATTCAAAAATTCAAATTTTCACATAATCGTAGTTTCAAAATTTCAACTTTTCACATATTGATATTTTCAAAAATTCAAAATTTTCACATACTCATATTTTCAAAAATTCAAAATTTCAAATTTTCACATATTCATATATTCAAAAATTTTCACACTCGTATTTTCAAAATTTCAAATGTTTACATACTGATATTTTCAAAAATTTAAAATTTTCACATATTCATATATTCAAAAATTCAAATTTTCACATACTCGTAGTTTCAAAATTTCAAATTTTCACATACTGATATTTTCAAAAATTCAAAATTTAAAATTTTCACATACTCATATTTTCAAAAATTCAAAATTTCAAATTCACATACTCATATTTTCAAAAATTCAAATTTTCACATACTCGTATTTTCAAAATTTCAAATTTCAACATACTGATATTTTCAAAAATTTAAAATTTTCACATATTCAAAAATTCAAATTTTCACATAATCGTAGTTTCAAAATTTCAACTTTTCACATATTGATATTTTCATAAATTCAAATTTTTCCATTCTCGTATTTTCAAAAATTCAAAATTTTAAATTTTCACATACTCATATTTTCAAAAATTTCAAATTTTCACATACTCATATTTTCGAAATTTCAAATTTTCACATACTGATATTTTCAAAAATTTAAAATTTCAAATTTTCACATATTCATATATTCAAAAATTTTCACACTCGTATTTTCAAAATTTCAAATTTTCACATACTCATATTTTCAAAAATTCAAATTTTCACATACTGATATTTTCAAAAATTCAAAATTTAAAATTTTCTCAAACTGATATTTTCAAAAATTCAAAATTTCAAATTTTCACATACTCATATTTTCAAAAATTCAAAATTTTAAATTTTCACATACTCATATTTTCAAAAATTCAAAATTTCAAATTTTCACATATTAATTTTTTCAAATGTTTTCAATTTTTACATACTCGTATTTTCAAAATTTCAAATTTTCACATACTCATATTTTCAAAAATTCTAAATTTCAAATTTTCACATACTCATATTTTCAAAATTTCAAATTTTCACATTTTCAAATTTTTACATTCTCGTATTTTCAAAATTTCAAATTTTCACATATTCATATGTTCAAAAGTTCAAATGTAAAAATACTCGTATTTTCAAAATTTCAAATTTTCACATATTCATATTTACAAAATTTTTAAATTTTCACATACATATTTTCAAAAATTCAAAATTTCAAATTTTCACATACTCATATTTTCAAAAATTCAAAATTTCAAATTTTCACATACTCATATTTTCAAAAATTTCAAATTTTCACATATTCAAAAATTCAAATTTTCACATACTCGTAGTTTCAAATTTCAAATTTTCACATACTGATATTTTCAAAAATTCAAAAGTTCAAATTTTCACATACTTATATTTTCAAAAATTCAAATTTTCACAAACTCAAATTTTCAAAAATTCAAATTTTCAAATTTTCACATACTCGTATTTTCAAAATTTAAAATTTTTACATACTGATATTTTCAAAAATTTGAAATTTTCACATATTCATATATTCAAAAATTCACATTTTCACAAACTCGTAGTTTCAAAATTTCAAATTTTCTCATACTGATATTTTCAAAAATTCAAAATTTCAAATATTCACATACTCATATTTTCAAAAATTTCAAATTTTCACACTCATATTTTCAAAGTTTCAAATTTTTACATACTCGTATTTTCAAAATTTCAAATTTTCACATACTCGTATTTTCAAAAATTCAAATTTTCACATACTGATATTTTCAAAAATTCAAAATTTCAAATTTTCTCTTACTCATATTTTCAAAAATTCAAAATTTCAAATTTTCACATACTCATATTTTCAAAAATTCAAAATTTAAAATTTTCACATTCATATTTTCAAAGTTTCAAATTTTTACATACTCGTATTTTCAAAATTTTCACATACTCATATTTTCAAAAATTCAAAATTTCAAATTCACATACTCATATTTTCAAAAATTCAAATTTTCACATACTCGTATTTTCAAAATTTCAAATTTCTACATACTGATATTTTCAAAAATTTTAAATTTTCACATATTCATATATTCAAAAATTAAAATTTTCACATAATCGTAGTTTCAAAATTTCAACTTTTCACATATTGATATTTTCAAAAATTCAAAATTTTAAATTTTCACATACTCATATTTTCAAAAATTCAAAATTTCAAATTTTCACATATTCATATATTCATAAATTCAAAATTTCAAATTTTCACATACTCATATTTTCAAAAATTCAAAATTTCAAATTTTCACATACTCATATTTTCAAAAATTCAAAATTTCAAATTTTCACATACTGATATTTTCAAAAATTCAAAATTTCAAATTTTCACATACTGATATTTTCAAATATTTAAAATTTCAAATTTTCACATTTTCATATATTCAAAAATTCAAATTTTCACATACTCGTATTTTCAAAATTTCAAATTTGTACATACTAATATTTTCAAAAATTTCAAATTTCAAATTTTCACATTCATATATTCAAAAATTCAAATATTCACATACTCGTAGTTTCGAAATTTTAAATTTTCCCATACTCATATTTTCCAAAATTCAAAATTTAAAATTTTCACATATTCATATTTTCAAAAATTCAAAATTTTCACATATTGATATTTTCAAAAATTCAAAATTTTCACATATTCATATATTCAAAAATTAAAATTTTCACATAATCGTAGTTTCAAAATTTCAACTTTTCACATATTGATATTTTCAAAAATTCAAAATTTTAAATTTTCACATACTCATATTTTCAAAAATTCAAAATTTCAAATTTTCACATATTCATATATTCATATATTCATAAATTCAAAATTTCAAATTTTCACATACTGATATTTTCAAATATTTAAAATTTCAAATTTTCACATTTTCATATATTCAAAAATTCAAATTTTCACATACTCGTATTTTCAAAATTTCAAATTTGTACATACTAATATTTTCAAAAATTTCAAATTTCAAATTTTCACATTCATATATTCAAAAATTCAAATATTCACATACTCGTAGTTTCGAAATTTTAAATTTTCCCATACTCATATTTTCCAAAATTCAAAATTTAAAATTTTCACATACTCTTATTTTCAAAAATCCAAAATTTAAAATTTTCACATTCATATTTTCAAAGTTTCAAATTTTTACATACTCGTATTTTCAAAATTTAAAATTTTCACATACTCATATTTTCAAAAATTCAAAATTTCAAATTCACATACTCATATTTTCAAAAATTCAAATTTTCACATACTCGTATTTTCAAAATTTCTACATACTGATATTTTCAAAAATTTTAAATTTTCACATATTCATATATTCAAAAATTAAAATTTTCACATAATCGTAGTTTCAAAATTTCAACTTTTCACATATTGATATTTTCAAAAATTCAAAATTTTAAATTTTCACATACTCATATTTTCAAAAATTCAAAATTTCAAATTTTCACATATTCATATATTCATAAATTCAAAATTTCAAATTTTCACATACTCATATTTTCAAAAATTCAAAATTTCAAATTTTCACATACTCATATTTTCAAAAATTCAAAATTTCAAATTTTCACATACTGATATTTTCAAAAATTCAAAATTTCAAATTTTCACATACTGATATTTTCAAATATTTAAAATTTCAAATTTTCACATTTTCATATATTCAAAAATTCAAATTTTCACATACTCGTATTTTCAAAATTTCAAATTTGTACATACTAATATTTTCAAAAATTTCAAATTTCCAATTTTCACATTCATATATTCAAAAATTCAAATATTCACATACTCGTAGTTTCGAAATTTTAAATTTTCCCATACTCATATTTTCCAAAATTCAAAATTTAAAATTTTCACATACTCGTATTTTCAAAAATTCAAAATTTAAAATTTTCTCATACTCATATTTTCAAAAATTCAAAATTTCAAATTTTCACATACATATTTTCAAAAATTCAAAATTTAAAATTTTCACATATTCATATTTTCAAAGTTTCAAATTTTTACATTTTCGTATTTTCAAAATTTAAAATTTTCACATACTCATATTTTCAAAAATTCAAAATTTCAAATTCACATACTCAAATTTTTAAAAATTCAAATTTTCACATACTCGTATTTTCAAAATTTCAAATTTCTACATACTGATATTTTCAAAAATTTAAAATTTTCACATATTCAAAAATTCAAATTTTCACATAATCGTAGTTTCAAAATTTCAACTTTTCACATATTGATATTTTCAAAAATTTAAAATTTTCACATACTCATATTTTCAAAAATTCAAAATTTAAAATTTTCACATATTCATATATTCAAAAATTTTCACACTCGTATTTTCAAAATTTCAAATTTCTACATACTGATATTTTCAAAAATTTAAAATTTTCACATATTCAAAAATTCAAATTTTCACATAATCGTAGTTTCAAAATTTCAACTTTTCACATATTGATATTTTCAAAAATTCAAAATTTTCACATACTCATATTTTCAAAAATTCAAAATTTCAAATTTTCACATATTCATATATTCAAAAATTTTCACACTCGTATTTTCAAAATTTCAAATTTTTACATACTGATATTTTCAAAAATTTAAAATTTTCACATATTCATATATTCAAAAATTCAAATTTTCACATACTCTTAGTTTCAAAATTTCAAATTTTCACATACTGATATTTTCAAAAATTCAAAATTTAAAATTTTCACATACTCATATTTTCAAAAATTCAAAATTTCAAATTCACATACTCATATTTTCAAAAATTCAAATTTTCACATACTCGTATTTTCAAAATTTCAAATTTCAACATACTGATATTTTCAAAAATTTAAAATTTTCACATATTCAAAAATTAAAATTTTCACATAATCGTAGTTTCAAAATTTCAACTTTTCACATATTGATATTTTCATAAATTCAAATTTTTCCATTCTCGTATTTTCAAAAATTCAAAATTTTAAATTTTCACATACTCATATTTTCAAAAATTTCAAATTTTCACATACTCATATTTTCGAAATTTCAAATTTTCACATACTGATATTTTCAAAAATTTAAAATTTCAAATTTTCACATATTCATATATTCAAAAATTTTCACACTCGTATTTTCAAAATTTCAAATTTTCACATACTCATATTTTCAAAAATTCAAATTTTCACATACTGATATTTTCAAAAATTCAAAATTTAAAATTTTCTCATACTGATATTTTCAAAAATTCAAAATTTCAAATTTTCACATACTCATATTTTCAAAAATTCAAAATTTTAAATTTTCACATACTCATATTTTCAAAAATTCAAAATTTCAAATTTTCACATATTAATTTTTTCAAATGTTTTCAATTTTTACATACTCGTATTTTCAAAATTTCAAATTTTCACATACTCATATTTTCAAAAATTCTAAATTTCAAATTTTCACATACTCATATTTTCAAAATTTCAAATTTTCACATTTTCAAATTTTTACATTCTCGTATTTTCAAAATTTAAAATTTTCACATATTCATATGTTCAAAAGTTCAAATGTAAAAATACTCGTATTTTCAAAATTTCAAATTTTCACATATTCATATTTACAAAATTTTTAAATTTTCACATACATATTTTCAAAAATTCAAAATTTCAAATTTTCACATACTCATATTTTCAAAAATTCAAAATTTCAAATTTTCACATACTCATATTTTCAAAAATTTCAAATTTTCACATATTCAAAAATTCAAATTTTCACATACTCGTAGTTTCAAATTTCAAATTTTCACATACTGATATTTTCAAAAATTCAAAAGTTCAAATTTTCACATACTTATATTTTCAAAAATTCAAATTTTCACAAACTCAAATTTTCAAAAATTCAAATTTTCAAATTTTCACATACTCGTATTTTCAAAATTTAAAATTTTTACATACTGATATTTTCAAAAATTTGAAATTTTCACATATTTATATATTCAAAAATTCAAATTTTCACAAACTCGTAGTTTCAAAATATCAAATTTTCTCATACTGATATTTTCAAAAATTCAAAATTTCAAATATTCACATACTCATATTTTCAAAAATTTCAAATTTTCACACTCATATTTTCAAAGTTTCAAATTTTTACATACTCGTATTTTCAAAATTTCAAATTTTCACATACTCGTATTTTCAAAAATTCAAATTTTCACATACTGATATTTTCAAAAATTCAAAATTTCAAATTTTCTCTTACTCATATTTTCAAAAATTCAAAATTTCAAATTTTCACATACTCATATTTTCAAAAATTCAAAATTTCAAATTTTCACATACTGATATTTTCAAAAATTCAAAATTTCAAATTTTCACATACTGATATTTTCAAATATTTAAAATTTCAAATTTTCACATTTTCATATATTCAAAAATTCAAATTTTCACATACTCGTATTTTCAAAATTTCAAATTTGTACATACTAATATTTTCAAAAATTTCAAATTTCCAATTTTCACATTCATATATTCAAAAATTCAAATATTCACATACTCGTAGTTTCGAAATTTTAAATTTTCCCATACTCATATTTTCCAAAATTCAAAATTTAAAATTTTCACATACTCTTATTTTCAAAAATTCAAAATTTAAAATTTTCACATTCATATTTTCAAAGTTTCAAATTTTTACATACTCGTATTTTCAAAATTTAAAATTTTCACATACTCATATTTTCAAAATTTCAAATTCACATACTCATATTTTCAAAAATTCAAATTTTCACATACTCGTATTTTCAAAATTTCAAATTTCTACATACTGATATTTTCAAAAATTTTAAATTTTCACATATTCATATATTCAAAAATTAAAATTTTCACATAATCGTAGTTTCAAAATTTCAACTTTTCACATATTGATATTTTCAAAAATTCAAAATTTTAAATTTTCACATACTCATATTTTCAAAAATTCAAAATTTCAAATTTTCACATATTCATATATTCATAAATTCAAAATTTCAAATTTTCACATACTCATATTTTCAAAAATTCAAAATTTCAAATTTTCACATACTCATATTTTCAAAAATTCAAAATTTCAAATTTTCACATACTGATATTTTCAAAAATTCAAAATTTCAAATTTTCACATACTGATATTTTCAAATATTTAAAATTTCAAATTTTCACATTTTCATATATTCAAAAATTCAAATTTTCACATACTCGTATTTTCAAAATTTCAAATTTGTACATACTAATATTTTCAAAAATTTCAAATTTCCAATTTTCACATTCATATATTCAAAAATTCAAATATTCACATACTCGTAGTTTCGAAATTTTAAATTTTCCCATACTCATATTTTCCAAAATTCAAAATTTAAAATTTTCACATACTCGTATTTTCAAAAATTCAAAATTTCAAATTTTCTCATACTCATATTTTCAAAAATTCAAAATTTCAAATTTTCACATACATATTTTCAAAAATTCAAAATTTAAAATTTTCACATATTCATATTTTCAAAGTTTCAAATTTTTACATTTTCGTATTTTCAAAATTTAAAATTTTCACATACTCATATTTTCAAAAATTCAAAATTTCAAATTCACATACTCAAATTTTTAAAAATTCAAATTTTCACATACTCGTATTTTCAAAATTTCAAATTTCTACATACTGATATTTTCAAAAATTTAAAATTTTCACATATTCAAAAATTCAAATTTTCACATAATCGTAGTTTCAAAATTTCAACTTTTCACATATTGATATTTTCAAAAATTTAAAATTTTCACATACTCATATTTTCAAAAATTCAAAATTTAAAATTTTCACATATTCATATATTCAAAAATTTTCACACTCGTATTTTCAAAATTTCAAATTTCTACATACTGATATTTTCAAAAATTTAAAATTTTCACATATTCAAAAATTCAAATTTTCACATAATCGTAGTTTCAAAATTTCAACTTTTCACATATTGATATTTTCAAAATTTCAAATTTTTACATACTGATATTTTCAAAAATTTAAAATTTTCACATATTCATATATTCAAAAATTCAAATTTTCACATACTCTTAGTTTCAAAATTTCAAATTTTCACATACTGATATTTTCAAAAATTCAAAATTTAAAATTTTCACATACTCATATTTTCAAAAATTCAAAATTTCAAATTCACATACTCATATTTTCAAAAATTCAAATTTTCACATACTCGTATTTTCAAAATTTCAAATTTCAACATACTGATATTTTCAAAAATTTAAAATTTTCACATATTCAAAAATTCAAATTTTCACATAATCGTAGTTTCAAAATTTCAACTTTTCACATATTGATATTTTCATAAATTCAAATTTTTCCATTCTCGTATTTTCAAAAATTCAAAATTTTAAATTTTCACATACTCATATTTTCAAAAATTTCAAATTTTCACATACTCATATTATCGAAATTTCAAATTTTCACATACTGATATTTTCAAAAATTTAAAATTTCAAATTTTCACATATTCATATATTCAAAAATTTTCACACTCGTATTTTCAAAATTTCAAATTTTCACATACTCATATTTTCAAAAATTCAAATTTTCACATACTGATATTTTCAAAAATTCAAAATTTAAAATTTTCTCATACTGATATTTTCAAAAATTCAAAATTTCAAATTTTCACATACTCATATTTTCAAAAATTCAAAATTTTAAATTTTCACATACTCATATTTTCAAAAATTCAAAATTTCAAATTTTCACATATTAATTTTTTCAAATGTTTTCAATTTTTACATACTCGTATTTTCAAAATTTCAAATTTTCACATACTCATATTTTCAAAAATTCTAAATTTCAAATTTTCACATACTCATATTTTCAAAATTTCAAATTTTCACATTTTCAAATTTTTACATTCTCGTATTTTCAAAATTTAAAATTTTCACATATTCATATGTTCAAAAGTTCAAATGTAAAAATACTCGTATTTTCAAAATTTCAAATTTTCACATATTCATATTTACAAAATTTTTAAATTTTCACATACATATTTTCAAAAATTCAAAATTTCAAATTTTCACATACTCATATTTTCAAAAATTCAAAATTTCAAATTTTCACATACTCATATTTTCAAAAATTTCAAATTTTCACATATTCAAAAATTCAAATTTTCACATACTCGTAGTTTCAAATTTCAAATTTTCACATACTGATATTTTCAAAAATTCAAAAGTTCAAATTTTCACATACTTATATTTTCAAAAATTAAAATTTTCACAAACTCAAATTTTCAAAAATTCAAATTTTCAAATTTTCACATACTCGTATTTTCAAAATTTAAAATTTTTACATACTGATATTTTCAAAAATTTGAAATTTTCACATATTTATATATTCAAAAATTCAAATTTTCACAAACTCGTAGTTTCAAAATATCAAATTTTCTCATACTGATATTTTCAAAAATTCAAAATTTCAAATATTCACATACTCATATTTTCAAAAATTTCAAATTTTCACACTCATATTTTCAAAGTTTCAAATTTTTACATACTCGTATTTTCAAAATTTCAAATTTTCACATACTCGTATTTTCAAAAATTCAAATTTTCACATACTGATATTTTCAAAAATTCAAAATTTCAAATTTTCTCTTACTCATATTTTCAAAAATTCAAAATTTCAAATTTTCACATACTCATATTTTCAAAAATTCAAAATTTAAAATTTTCACATTCATATTTTCAAAGTTTCAAATTTTTACATACTCGTATTTTCAAAATTTAAAATTTTCACATACTCATATTTTCAAAAATTCAAAATTTCAAATTCACATACTCATATTTTCAAAAATTCAAATTTTCACATACTCGTATTTTCAAAATTTCAAATTTCTACATACTGATATTTTCAAAAATTTAAAATTTTCACATATTCATATATTCAAAAATTCAAATTTTCACATAATCGTAGTTTCAAAATTTCAACTTTTCACATATTGATATTTTCAAAAATTCAAAATTTTAAATTTTCACATACTCATATTTTCAAAAATTCAAAATTTCAAATTTTCACATATTCATATATTCATAAATTCAAAATTTCAAATTTTCACATACTCATATTTTCAAAAATTCAAAATTTCAAATTTTCACATACTCATATTTTCAAAAATTCAAAATTTCAAATTTTCACATTTTCATATTTTCAGTTTCAAATTTTTACATACTCGTATTTTCAAAATTTCAAATTTTCACATACTCGTATTTTCAAAAATTCAAAATTTCAAATTTTCTCATACTCATATTTTCAAAAATTCAAAATTTCAAATTTTCACATACATATTTTCAAAAATTCAAAATTTAAAATTTTCACATATTCATATTTTCAAAGTTTCAAATTTTTACATTTTCGTATTTTCAAAATTTAAAATTTTCACATACTCATATTTTCAAAAATTCAAAATTTCAAATTCACATACTCAAATTTTCAAAAATTCAAATTTTCACATACTCGTATTTTCAAAATTTCAAATTTCTACATACTGATATTTTCAAAAATTTAAAATTTTCACATATTCATATATTCAAAAATTCAAATTTTCACATAATCGTAGTTTCAAAATTTCAACTTTTCACATACTGATATTTTCAAAAATTCAAAATTTCAAATTTTCACATATTCATATATTCAAAAATTCAAATGTTTACATTCTCGTATTTTCAAAATTTAAAATTTTCACATACTCATATTTTCAAAAATTCAAAATTTCAAATTCACATACTCATATTTTCAAAAATTCAAATTTTCACATACTCGTATTTTCAAAATTTCAAATTTCTATATACTGATATTTTCAAAAATTTAAAATTTTCACATATTCATATATTCAAAAATTCAAATGTTTACATTCTCGTATTTTCAAAATTTAAAATTTTCACATACTCATATTTTCAAAAATTCAAAATTTCAAATTCACATACTCATATTTTCAAAAATTCAAATTTTCACATACTCGTATTTTCAAAATTTCAAATTTCTACATACTGATATTTTCAAAAATTTAAAATTTTCACATATTCATATATTCAAAAATTCAAATTTTCACATAATCGTAGTTTCAAAATTTCAACTTTTCACATACTGATATTTTCAAAAATTCAAATGTTTCAAATTTTTACATACTCGTATTTTGAAAATTTCAAATTTTCACATACTCATATTTTCAAAAATTCTAAATTTCAAATTTTCACATACTCATATTTTCAAAATTTCAAATTTTCACATTTTCAAATTTTTACATTCTCATATTTTCAAAATTTCAAATTTTCACATATTCATATGTTCAAAAGTTCAAATGTCAAAATACTCGTATTTTCAAAATTTCAAATTTTTACATATTCATATTTACAAAATTTTTAAATTTTCATACATATTTTCAAAAATTCAAAATTTCAAATTTTCACATACTCATATATTCAAAAATTCAAAATTTCAAATTTTCACATACTCATATTTTCATAAATTTCAAATTTTCACATATTCAAATTTTCACATACTCGTAGTTTCAAATTTCAAATTTTCACATACTGATATTTTCAAAAATTCAAAAGTTCAAATTTTCACATACTGATATTTTCAAAAATTCAAATTTTCACAAACTCAAATTTTCAAAAATTCAAATTTTCAAATTTTCACATACTCGTATTTTCAAAATTTAAAGTTTTCACATACTGATATTTTCAAAAATTTCAAATTTTCACATATTCATATATTCAAATTTTCACATATTCATATATTCAAATTTTCACATACTCGTAGTTTCAAAATTTAAAATTTTCACATACTGATATTTTCAAAAATTTAAAATTTCAAATTTTCACATACTCATATTTTCAAAAATTCAAATTTTCACATACTCGAATTTTCAAAATTTAAAATTTTTACATACTGATATTTTCAAAAATTTAAAATTTTAACATATTCATATATTCAAAAATTCAAATTTTCACATACTCGTAGTTTCAAAATTTCAAATTTTCACATACTGATATTTTCAAAAATTCAAAATTTCAAATATTCACATACTCATATTTTCAAAAATTCAAAATTTCAAATTTTCACATATTCATATTTTCAGTTTAAAATATTTACATAATCGTATTTTCAAAATTTCAAATTTTCACATACTGATATTTTCAAAAATTCCAAATTTCAAATTTTCACATACTCATATTTTCAAAAATTCAAAATTTCAAATTTTCATATTTTCAGTTTCAAATTTTTACATACTCGTATTTTCAAAATTTCAAATTTTCACATACTGATATTTTCAAAAATTCAAATTTTCACATACTGATATTTTCAAAAATTCAAAATTTCAAATTCACATACTCATATTTTCAAAAATTCAAATTTTCACATACTCGTATTTTCAAAATTTCAAATTTCTACATACTGATATTTTCAAAAATTTAAAATTTTCACATATTCAAAAATTCAAATTTTCACATAATCGTAGTTTCAAAATTTCAACTTTTCACATATTGATATTTTCAAAAATTCAAAATTTTCACATACTCATATTTTCAAAAATTCAAAATTTAAAATTTTCACATACTCATATTTTCAAAAATTCAAAATTTAAAATTTTCACATTCATATTTTCAAAGTTTCAAATTTTTACATACTCGTATTTTCAAAATTTAAAATTATCACATACTCATATTTTCAAAAATTCAAAATTTCAAATTCACATACTCATATTTTCAAAAATTCAAATTTTCACATACTCGTATTTTCAAAATTTCAAATTTCTACATACTGATATTTTCAAAAATTTAAAATTTTCACATATTCATATATTCAAAAATTCAAATTTTCACATAATCGTAGTTTCAAAATTTCAACTTTTCACATATTGATATTTTCAAAAATTCAAAATTTTAAATTTTCACATACTCATATTTTCAAAAATTCAAAATTTCAAATTTTCACATATTCATATATTCATAAATTCAAAATTTCAAATTTTCACATACTCATATTTTCAAAAATTCAAAATTTCAAATTTTCACATACTCATATTTTCAAAAATTCAAAATTTCAAATTTTCACATTTTCATATTTTCAGTTTCAAATTTTTACATACTCGTATTTTCAAAATTTCAAATTTTCACATACTCGTATTTTCAAAAATTCAAAATTTCAAATTTTCTCATACTCATATTTTCAAAAATTCAAAATTTCAAATTTTCACATACATATTTTCAAAAATTCAAAATTTAAAATTTTCACATATTCATATTTTCAAAGTTTCAAATTTTTACATTTTCGTATTTTCAAAATTTAAAATTTTCACATACTCATATTTTCAAAAATTCAAAATTTCAAATTCACATACTCAAATTTTCAAAAATTCAAATTTTCACATACTCGTATTTTCAAAATTTCAAATTTCTACATACTGATATTTTCAAAAATTTAAAATTTTCACATATTCATATATTCAAAAATTCAAATTTTCACATAATCGTAGTTTCAAAATTTCAACTTTTCACATACTGATATTTTCAAAAATTCAAAATTTCAAATTTTCACATATTCATATATTCAAAAATTCAAATGTTTACATTCTCGTATTTTCAAAATTTAAAATTTTCACATACTCATATTTTCAAAAATTCAAAATTTCAAATTCACATACTCATATTTTCAAAAATTCAAATTTTCACATACTCGTATTTTCAAAATTTCAAATTTCTATATACTGATATTTTCAAAAATTTAAAATTTTCACATATTCATATATTCAAAAATTCAAATGTTTACATTCTCGTATTTTCAAAATTTAAAATTTTCACATACTCATATTTTCAAAAATTCAAAATTTCAAATTCACATACTCATATTTTCAAAAATTCAAATTTTCACGTACTCGTATTTTCAAAATTTCAAATTTCTACATACTGATATTTTCAAAAATTTAAAATTTTCACATATTCATATATTCAAAAATTCAAATTTTCACATAATCGTAGTTTCAAAATTTCAACTTTTCACATACTGATATTTTCAAAAATTCAAATGTTTCAAATTTTTACATACTCGTATTTTGAAAATTTCAAACTTTCACATACTCATATTTTCAAAAATTCTAAATTTCAAATTTTCACATACTCATATTTTCAAAATTTCAAATTTTCACATTTTCAAATTTTTACATTCTCATATTTTCAAAATTTCAAATTTTCACATATTCATATGTTCAAAAGTTCAAATGTCAAAATACTCGTATTTTCAAAATTTCAAATTTTTACATATTCATATTTACAAAATTTTTAAATTTTCATACATATTTTCAAAAATTCAAAATTTTCACATACTCATATATTCAAAAATTCAAATTTTCACATACTCATATTTTCATAAATTTCAAATTTTCACATATTCAAATTTTCACATACTCGTAGTTTCAAATTTCAAATTTTCACATACTGATATTTTCAAAAATTCAAAAGTTCAAATTTTCACATACTGATATTTTCAAAAATTCAAATTTTCACAAACTCAAATTTTCAAAAATTCAAATTTTCAAATTTTCACATACTCGTATTTTCAAAATTTAAAGTTTTCACATACTGATAATTTCAAAAATTTCAAATTTTCACATATTCATATATTCAAATTTTCACATATTCATATATTCAAATTTTCACATACTCGTAGTTTCAAAATTTAAAATTTTCACATACTGATATTTTCAAAAATTTAAAATTTCAAATTTTCACATACTCATATTTTCAAAAATTCAAATTTTCACATACTCGAATTTTCAAAATTTAAAATTTTTACATACTGATATTTTCAAAAATTTAAAATTTTAACATATTCATATATTCAAAAATTCAAATTTTCACATACTCGTAGTTTCAAAATTTCAAATTTTCACATACTGATATTTTCAAAAATTCAAAATTTCAAATATTCACATACTCATATTTTCAAAAATTCAAAATTTCAAATTTTCACATATTCATATTTTCAGTTTAAAATATTTACATAATCGTATTTTCAAAATTTCAAATTTTCACATACTGATATTTTCAAAAATTCCAAATTTCAAATTTTCACATACTCATATTTTCAAAAATTCAAAATTTCAAATTTTCATATTTTCAGTTTCAAATTTTTACATACTCGTATTTTCAAAATTTCAAATTTTCACATACTGATATTTTCAAAAATTCAAATTTTCACATACTGATATTTTCAAAAATTCAAAATTTCAAATTCACATACTCATATTTTCAAAAATTCAAATTTTCACATACTCGTATTTTCAAAATTTCAAATTTCTACATACTGATATTTTCAAAAATTTAAAATTTTCACATATTCAAAAATTCAAATTTTCACATAATCGTAGTTTCAAAATTTCAACTTTTCACATATTGATATTTTCAAAAATTCAAAATTTTCACATACTCATATTTTCAAAAATTCAAAATTTAAAATTTTCACATATTCATATATTCAAAAATTTTCACACTCGTATTTTCAAAATTTCAAATTTCTACATACTGATATTTTCAAAAATTTAAAATTTTCACATATTCAAAAATTCAAATTTTCACATAATCGTAGTTTCAAAATTTCAACTTTTCACATATTGATATTTTCAAAAATTCAAAATGTTCACATACTCATATTTTCAAAAATTCAAAATTTCAAATTTTCACATATTCATATATTCAAAAATTTCCACACTCGTATATTCAAAATTTAAAATTTTTACATACTGATATTTTCAAAAATTTAAAATTTTCACATATTCATATATTCAAAAATTCAAATTTTCACATACTCGTAGTTTCAAAATTTCAAATTTTCACATACTGATATTTTCAAAAATTCAAAATTTAAAATTTTCACATACTCATATTTTCAAAAAATCAAAATTTCAAATTCACATACTCATATTTTCAAAAATTCAAATTTTCACATACTCGTATTTTCAAAATTTCAAATTTCAACATACTGATATTTTCAAAAATTTAAAATTTTCACATATTCAAAAATTCAAATTTTCACATAATCGTAGTTTCAAAATTTCAACTTTTCACATATTGATATTTTCATAAATTCAAATTTTTCCATTCTCGTATTTTCAAAAATTCAAAATTTTAAATTTTCACATACTCATATTTTCAAATATTTCAAATTTTCACATACTCATATTTTCGAAATTTCAAATTTTCACATACTGATATTTTCAAAAATTTAAAATTTCAAATTTTCACATATTCATATATTCAAAAATTTTCACACTCGTATTTTCAAAATTTCAAATTTTCACATACTCATATTTTCAAAAATTCAAATTTTCACATACTGATATTTTCAAAAATTCAAAATTTAAAATTTTCTCATACTGATATTTTGAAAAATTCAAAATTTCAAATTTTCACATACTCATATTTTCAAAAATTCAAAATTTTAAATTTTCACATACTCATATTTTCAAAAATTCAAAATTTCAAATTTTCACATATTAATTTTTTCAAATGTTTTCAATTTTTACATACTCGTATTTTCAAAATTTCAAATTTTCACATACTCATATTTTCAAAAATTCTAAATTTCAAATTTTCACATACTCATATTTTCAAAATTTCAAATTTTCACATTTTCAAATTTTTACATTCTCGTATTTTCAAAATTTAAAATTTTCACATATTCATATGTTCAAAAGTTCAAATGTAAAAATACTCGTATTTTCAAAATTTCAAATTTTCACATATTCATATTTACAAAATTTTTAAATTTACACATACATATTTTCAAAAATTCAAAATTTCAAATTTTCACATACTCATATTTTCAAAAATTCAAAATTTCAAATTTTCACATACTCATATTTTCAAAAATTTCAAATTTTCACATATTCAAAAATTCAAATTTTCACATACTCGTAGTTTCAAATTTCAAATTTTCACATACTGATATTTTCAAAAATTCAAAAGTTCAAATTTTCACATACTTATATTTTCAAAAATTCAAATTTTCACAAACTCAAATTTTCAAATTTCCACATACTCGTATTTTCAAAATTTAAAATTTTGACATACTGATATTTTCAAAAATTTGAAATTTTCACATATTCATATATTCAAAAATTCAAATTTTCACAAACTCGTAGTTTCAAAATTTCAAATTTTCACATACTGATATTTTCAAAAATTCAAAATTTCAAATATTCACATACTCATATTTTCAAAAATTTCAAATTTTCACACTCATATTTTCAAAGTTTCAAATTTTTACATACTCGTATTTTCAAAATTTCAAATTTTCACATACTCGTATTTTCAAAAATTCAAATTTTCACATACTGATATTTTCAAAAATTCAAAATTTCAAATTTTCTCTTACTCATATTTTCAAAAATTCAAAATTTCAAATTTTCACATACTCATATTTTCAAAAATTCAAAATTTAAAATTTTCACATATTCATATTTTCAAAGTTTCAAATTTTTACATACTCGTATTTTCAAAATTTAAAATTTTCACATACTCATATTTTCAAAAATTCAAAATTTCAAATTCACATACTCATATTTTCAAAAATTCAAATTTTCACATACTCGTATTTTCAAAATTTCAAATTTCTACATACTGATATTTTCAAAAATTTAAAATTTTCACATATTCATATATTCAAAAATTCAAATTTTCACATAATCGTAGTTTCAAAATTTCAACTTTTCACATATTGATATTTTCAAAAATTCAAAATTTCAAATTTTCACATATTCATATATTCATAAATTTAAATTTTTCCATTCTCGTATTTTCAAAAATTCAAAATTTTAAATTTTCACATACTCATATTTTCAAAAATTTCAAATTTTCACATACTCATATTTTCAAAATTTCAAATTTTCACGTAATGATATTATCAAAAATTTACAATTTCAAATTTTCACACAAAAATTCAAATTTTCACATACTCGTATTTTCAAAATTTCAAATTTTCACATACTCATATTTTCAAAAATTCAAAATTTCAAATTTTCACATATTCATATTTTCAAAGTTTCAAATATTTACATACTCGTATTTTCATAATTTCAAATTTTCACATACTGATATTTTCAAAGTTTCAAATTTTCACATACTGATATTTTCAAAAATTTAAAATTTCAAATTTTCACATATTCATATATTCAAAAATTTTCACATACTCGTATTTTCAAAATTTCAAATTTTCAAATTTTCACATACTCGTATTTTCAGAAATTCAAAATTTCAAATTTTCACATATTCATATTTTCAAAGTTTCAAATTTTTATATACTCATATTTTCAAATATTCAAAATTTCAAATTCGCATACTCATATTTTCAAAAATTCAAATTTTCACATACTCGTATTTTCAAATTTCAAATTTTTAAATACTGATATTTTCCAAAAATTTAAAAAAAAATTAAAATACTGATAGTTTCAAAAATTTCAAATTTTCACATATTCATATAATCAAAAATTCAAATTTTCACATACTCGTAGTTTCAAAATTTCAAATTTTCACATACTGATATTTTCAAAAATTCAAAATTTCAAATTTTCACATACTGATATTTTCAAAAATTCAAAATTTCAAATTTTCACATACTCATATTTTCAAAATTTCAAATTTTCACATACTCATATTTTCAAAAATTCAAAATTTCAAATTTTCACATACTCATATTTTCAAAAATTCAAAATTTCAAATTTTCACATACTGATATTTTCAAAAATTCAAAATTTCAAATTTTCACATACTGATATTTTCAAATATTTAAAATTTCAAATTTTCACATTTTCATATATTCAAAAATTCAAATTTTCACATACTCGTATTTTCAAAATTTCAAATTTGTACATACTAATATTTTCAAAAATTTCAAATTTCAAATTTTCACATATTCATATATTCAAAAATTCAAATATTCACATACTCGTAGTTTCGAAATTTTAAATTTTCCCATACTCATATTTTCCAAAATTCAAAATTTAAAATTTTCACATATTCATATTTTCAAAAATTCAAAATTTTCACATATTCATATATTCAAAAATTCAAATTTTTACATTCTCGTATTTTCAAAATTTAAAATTTTCACATATTCATATGTTCAAAAGTTCAAAATTTCAAATGTCATAATACTCGTATTTTCAAAATTTCAAATTTTCACATACTCATATTTTCAAAAATTCAAAATTTATAATTTTTACATACTCATATTTTCAAAAATTTAAAATTTTAAATTTTCACATACTGATATTTTCAAAAATTCAAAATTT
The DNA here is from genome assembly GCA_964034835.1 of Muscina levida. Classification (NCBI taxonomy): domain Eukaryota; kingdom Metazoa; phylum Arthropoda; class Insecta; order Diptera; family Muscidae; genus Muscina; species Muscina levida. The sequence goes on along the minus strand of CAXIUB010000125.1, from coordinate 5,254 downwards.
CAAATTTTTACTTATTCATATTTTGAAAGTTTCAAATATTTATATACTCGTATTTTCAACATTTAAAATTTTCACATACTCGTATTTTCAAAATTTCAAATTTTCACATACTGATATTTTCAAAAATTCAAAATTTCAAATTTTCACATACTCATATTTTCAAAAATTCAATATTTCACATACTGATATTTTCAAAAATTCAAAATTTCAAATTTTCACATATTCATATTTACAAAATTTTTAAATTTTCACATACATATTTTCAAAAATTCAAAATTTCAAATTTTCACATACTCATATATTCAAAAATTCAAAATTTCAAATTTTCACATACTCATATTTTCAAAAATTCAAAATTTTCAAAAATTCAAATTTTCACATACTCGTAGTTTCAAATTTCAAATTTTCACATACTGATATTTTCAAAAATTCAAAAGTTCAAATTTTCACATACTGATATTTTCAAAAATTCAAATTTTCACAAACTCAAATTTTCAAAAATTCAAATTTTCAAAATTTCACATACTCGTATTTTGAAAATTTAAAGTTTTCACATACTGATATTTTCAAAAATTTAAAATTTTCACATATTCATATATTCAAAAATTCAAATTTTCACATACTCGTAGTTTCAAAATTTCAAATTTTCACATACTGATATTTTCAAAAATTCAAAATTTCAAATATTCACATACTCATATTTTCAAAAATTCAAAATTTCAAATTTTCACATTCATATTTTCAGTTTCAAATATTTACATAATCGTATTTTCAAAATTTCAAATTTTCACATACTGATATTTTCAAAAATTCAAAATTTCAAATATTCACATACTCATATTTTCAAAAATTCAAAATTTCAAATTTTCACATTCATATTTTCAGTTTCAAATATTTACATAATCGTATTTTCAAAATTTCAAATTTTCACATACTGATATTTTCAAAAATTCCAAATTTCAAATTTTCACACTCATATTTTCAAAAATTCAAATTTTCACATACTCGTATTTTCAAAATTTAAAATTTTTACATACTGATATTTTCAAAAATTTAAAATTTTCACATATTCATATATTCAAAAATTCAAATTTTCACATACTCGTAGTTTCAAAATTTTAAATTTTCACATACTGATATTTTCAAAAATTCAAAATTACAAATATTCACATACTCATATTTTCAAAAATTCAAAATTTCAAATTTTCACATTCATATTTTCAGTTTCAAATATTTACATAATCGTATTTTCAAAATTTCAAATTTTCACATACTGATATTTTCAAAAATTCCAAATTTCAAATTTTCACACTCATATTTTCAAAAATTCAAATTTTCACATACTGATATTTTCAAAAATTCAAAATTTCAAATTTTCTCATACTCATATTTTCAAAAATTCAAAATTTCAAATTTTCACATACATATTTTCAAAAATTCAAAATTTCAAATTTTCACATATTCATATTTTCAAAGTTTCAAATTTTTACATTTTCGTATTTTCAAAATTTAAAATTTTCACATACTCATATTTTCAAAAATTCAAAATTTCAAATTCACATACTCATATTTTCAAAAATTCAAATTTTCACATACTCGTATTTTCAAAATTTCAAATTTCTACATACTGATATTTTCAAAAATTTAAAATTTTCACATATTCATATATTCAAAAATTCAAATTTTCACATAATCGTAGTTTCAAAATTTCAACTTTTCACATACTGATATTTTCAAAAATTCAAAATTTCAAATTTTCACATACTCATATTTTCAAAAATTCAAAATTTCAAATTTTCACATATTCATATATTCAAAAATTCAAATGTTTACATTCTCGTATTTTCAAAATTTAAAATTTTCACATATTCATATGTTCAAAAGTTCAAAATTTCAAATGTCAAAATACTCGTATTTTCAAAATTTCAAATTTTCACATACTCATATTTTCAAAAATTCAAAATTTACAATTTTCACATACTCATATTTTCAAATTTCAAAATTTTAAATTTTCACATACTGATATTTTCAAAAATTCAAATTTTCACAAACTCAAATTTTCAAAAATTCAAATTTGCACATATTCATATTTTGAAAGTTTCAAATATTTATATACTCGTATTTTCAACATTTAAAATTTACACATACTCGTATTTTCAAATTTTCCCATACTGATATTTTCAAAAATTCAAAATTTCAAATTTTCACATACTCATATTTTCAAAAATTCAAATTTTCACATACTCATATTTTCAAAAATTCAAATTTTCCAATTTTCACATATTCATATTTTCAGTTTCAAATTTTTACATACTCGTATTTTCAAAATTTCAAATTTTCACACTCATATTTTCAAAAATTCAAAATTTCAAATTTTCACATACTCATATTTTCAAAAATTTAAAAATTCAAATTTTCACATATTCATATTTTCAAAGTTTCAAATTTTTACATTTCGTATTTTCAAAATTTAAAATTTTCACATACTCATATTTTCAAAAATTTCAAATTCACATACTCATATTTTCAAAAATTCAAACTTTCACATACTCGTATTTTCAAAATTTCAAATTTCTACATACTGATATTTTCAAAAATTTAAAATTTTCACATATTCATATATTCAAAAATTCAAATTTTCACATAATCGTAGTTTCAAAATTTCAACTTTTCACATACTGATATTTTCAAAAATTCAAAATTTCAAATTTTCACATACTCATATTTTCAAAAATTCAAATTTTCACATACTCATATTTTCAAAAATTCAAAAATTCAAATGTTTACATTCTCGTATTTTCAAAATTTAAAATTTTCACATATTCATATGTTCAAAAGTTCAAAATTTCAAATGTCAAAATACTCGTATTTTCAAAATTTCAAATTTTCACATACTCATATTTTCAAAAATTCAAAATTTATAATTTTCACATACTCATATTTTCAAATTTTAAATTTTCACATACTGATATTTTCAAAAATTCAAATTTTCACAAACTCAAATTTTCAAAAATTCAAATTTGCACATATTCATATTTTGAAAGTTTCAAATATTTATATACTCGTATTTTCAACATTTAAAATTTTCACATACTCGTATTTTCAAAATTTCAAATTTTCACATACTGATATTTTCAAAAATTCAAAATTTCAAATTTTCACATACTCATTTTTCAAAAATTCAATATTTCACATACTGATATTTTCAAAAATTCAAAATTTCAAATTTTCACATATTCATATTTACAAAATTTTAAAATTTTCACATACATATTTTCAAAAATTCAAAATTTCAAATTTTCACATACTCATATATTCAAAAATTCAAAATTTCAAATTTTCAAAAATTCAAAATTTTCAAAAATTCAAATTTTCACATACTCGTAGTTTCAAATTTCAAATTTTCACATACTGATATTTTCAAAAATTCAAAAGTTCAAATTTTCACATACTGATATTTTCAAAAATTCAAATTTTCACAAACTCAAATTTTCAAAAATTCAAATTTTCAAAATTTCACATACTCGTATTTTGAAAATTTAAAGTTTTCACATACTGATATTTTCAAAAATTTCAAATTTTCACATATTCATATATTCAAATTTACACATATTCATATATTCAAATTTTCACATATCATACTTTCAAAAATTCAAATTTTCACATACTCGTATTTTCAAAATTTAAAATTTTTACATACTGATATTTTCAAAAATTTAAAATTTTCACATATTCATATATTCAAAAATTAAAATTTTCACATACTCGTAGTTTCAAAATTTCAAATTTTCACATACTGATATTTTCAAAAATTCAAAATTTCAAATATTCACATACTCGTATTTTCAAAAATTCAAAATTTCAAATTTTCACACTCATATTTTCAAAAATTCAAATTTTCACATACTGATATTTTCAAAAATTCAAAATTTCAAATTTTCTCATACTCATATTTTCAAAAATTCAAAATTTCAAATTTTCACATACATATTTTCAAAAATTCAAAATTTCAAATTTTCACATATTCATATTTTCAAAGTTTCAAATTTTTACATTTTCGTATTTTCAAAATTTAAAATTTTCACATACTCATATTTTCAAAAATTCAAAATTTCAAATTCACATACTCATATTTTCAAAAATTCAAATTTTCACATACTCGTATTTTCAAAATTTCAAATTTCTACATACTGATATTTTCAAAAATTTAAAATTTTCACATATTCATATATTCAAAAATTCAAATTTTCACATAATCGTAGTTTCAAAATTTCAACTTTTCACATACTGATATTTTCAAAAATTCAAAATTTCAAATTTTCACATACTCATATTTTCAAAAATTCAAATTTTCACATACTCGTATTTTCAAAAATTCAAAATTTCAAATTTTCACATATTCATATATTAAAAAATTCAAATGTTTACATTCTCGTATTTTCAAAATTTAAAATTTTCACATATTCATATGTTCAAAAGTTCAAAATTTCAAATGTCAAAATACTCGTATTTTCAAAATTTCAAATTTTCACATACTCATATTTTCAAAAATTCAAAATTTACAATTTTCACATACTCATATTTTCAAATTTCAAAATTTTAAATTTTCACATACTGATATTTTCAAAAATTCAAATTTTCACAAACTCAAATTTTCAAAAATTCAAATTTGCACATATTCATATTTTGAAAGTTTCAAATATTTATATACTCGTATTTTCAACATTTAAAATTTACACATACTCGTATTTTCAAATTTTCCCATACTGATATTTTCAAAAATTCAAAATTTCAAATTTTCACATACTCATATTTTCAAAAATTCAAATTTTCACATACTCATATTTTCAAAAATTCAAATTTTCCAATTTTCACATATTCATATTTTCAGTTTCCAATTTTTACATACTCGTATTTTCAAAATTTCAAATTTTCACACTCATATTTTCAAAAATTCAAATTTTCACATACTCATATTTTCAAAAATTTAAAAATTCAAATTTTCACATATTCATATTTTCAAAGTTTCAAATTTTTACATTTCGTATTTTCAAAATTTAAAATTTTCACATACTCATATTTTCAAAAATTTCAAATTCACATACTCATATTTTCAAAAATTCAAATTTTCACATACTCGTATTTTCAAAATTTCAAATTTCTACATACTGATATTTTCAAAAATTTAAAATTTTCACATATTCATATATTCAAAAATTCAAATTTTCACATAATCGTAGTTTCAAAATTTCAA